>JAMZRA010000002.1:4089633-4092133 GCA_024499935.1 Tyrophagus putrescentiae
TAGAATTCTTCCACGAAGCAAGTACCACCATTTGACACAGTACCTCGTCTATCTGAAAGCTCTCCTTGTCCATCTGATTGGTGCCTAGTCTGCGCTTCCTGCCTCTTAACGGAGGCTTGGATGCAGGGTGTCAGTTGTGTGAGTGGCTAAACCCCGCTCCACAGCTGCTGCTAGGCTTAAATATCAGTGCCAGTGCGCTGAGCGCCGAAGCCTCAGATGCAAGGTCGAGTAGTGTGCACTGTTGGGTAACCAGCTCTGCACGCTGCTGTGAAATATCCAGCGGCTCACGCCGCTTGGGTACTTCATTCTCTAACCCCAACTTACAAGCCAAAATCACGATGATTTACCCTTTAAGTGTTACCTCGTGTAAGCTTAAACAATGACAGAATTACAACTGTTAGTGGTGGATCACTCGGCACGCTGATCGAGGAAGAACGCAGCTAGCTGCGTTAATCGGTATAAAATGCAGGACATGCCGAATACTCGACTTTCGAACGCATATTGCAGCCGAGGTTATACCTCGGCTTCGTTTGTCTGAGCGTCGTTAATATGCCAAACACCATGCAAAGGCCTGTTCCCCATGTCGTGTCGATCATTCAGTCATCGACTCGTCAGGCCACTTGTAACACTTCTTTCAACTTTGTTATTGAACTGCCCATACGAGCGTAAGGAGAGAGCTACCAGTTTGCTGGTACTCGATTCACTTTGCGTGTAGATTTGCCGCACTTGCTGTGGTAGTCTAATGTAGGGGCTTCTGACACTGCCTGTCAGTCAAGCACCTGAGCACTGTGTCACATCGATGCACCAAGCGCTTAAAGCTGTGCGCGTCTCCATTACAATCAGACTCGGATGAAGCACTCGTAACGATGAACTGTGTTTACACTAAAACTTTGCATACTGCACATTGATTTGTGCAGTGTTGTTAACTTTCGACCTCAGATCAAGCGAGATTACCCGCTGAATTTAAGCATATAAATAAGCGGAGGAAAAGAAACCAAACGGGATTCCTTAGTAACGGCGAGCGAACAGGGAGCAGCCCAGCGCCAAGGCTTGACACTCGACGTGTTCAAGCGATGCGGCGTTAGTGTACTGGTGCATCGTACGCTGCCAAGTTCTTCAAGTTCCTTTGACAGGGACTCCCAGAGTGGGTGCTAGGCCCATAGAGGTTACATGGCTGGCGTACGCAAACTAGTGCATCTTAGAGTCAGGTTACTTGAGAGTGTAACCAAAGCGGGTGGTAAACTCCATCTAAGGCTAAATACTGCAGCGTGACCGATAGCAAACAAGTACCGTGAGGGAAAGTTGCAAAGAACTTTGAAGAGAGAGTTCAACAGGACGTGAAACCACTGACAGGCAAACGGGTGGAACCACGAAGTACTGCCTGGTCGGCAATTCAGCTGTCAGCGAGCGTTTGTGCTGCCCGTAGCCTCGGGTCACCTTCGGGTGGCCATGCGGGTGGCATGTGCAACGACCGCTGGCAGTGCATTTTGACGGCCAGTGCTAAAGCCACGTCCGATTAGGTGGCTGGAATGGCCGTAGTGGGTGATGCCAGGAAGGTAGCTGTCCGGGGCCTCGTGCACCGGTGCAGTGTTATAGCCTGGCGTCCGTGCCATTACCTAGCGTGCTGATCGGTGAAAGAACTCCATTCTTGGAGTGTTGCCAGTAAAGGGCCGTCGCGCCTTCTGTGCTATGGCTGCTGTGCGATTTTGCGCTTTTGTGTCTTCGGGCGCAACAAGACGGAGTCGTATTGGCGTCATTGGCGGCAATTACGCGGGCGGCTTGTGCAAACGGTGGTGCGAGTAGGTCGGTCTCCACCCGACCCGTCTTGAAACACGGACCAAGGAGCCTAACACGTACGCAAGTCGCACGGTCTTGTTCAGGCCTGTGAGGCGCAATGAAGATAAACTGCTATGAAGCTGCCTCTTGACGGGGGCAGCCACAGTAGCGGCCTGCCTACTTTCTCTATTCGGGGATATGGTGGAGCTGGAGCGTATGCGTTGGTACCCGAAAGATGGTGAACTATGCCTGGGCAAGACGAAGCCAGAGGAAACTCTGGTGGAGGTCTGTAGCGATTCTGACGTGCAAATCGATCGTCAGACCTGGGTATAGGGGCGAAAGACTAATCGAACCATCTAGTTGCTGGTTCCCTCTGAAGTTTCCCTCAGGATAGCAGGCGCTCGATTGAACACAGTTTCATCCGGTAAAGCTAATGATTAGAGGTCTTGGGCCTAATCGGCCTCAACCTATTCTCAAACTTTAAATGGGTGAGATGCATGACTTGCTTGATTCATGAAGCCATGCAATTGAATGTATGAGTGCCTAGTGGGCCATTTTTGGTAAGCAGAACTGGCGCTGTGGGATGAACCAAACGTCGAGTTAAGGCATCAAATGCGTACGCTCATCAGACCCCAGAAAAGGTGTTGGTTGCTATAGACAGCAGGACGGTGGCCATGGAAGTTGGAATCCGCTAAGGAGTGTGTAACAACTCACCTGCCGAAGC
>JAMZRA010000002.1:4094633-4097157 GCA_024499935.1 Tyrophagus putrescentiae
TTCTTTCAAAGTTTAAGATAGCTTTTAAGTTTAGCTTGTATAAAGTTTTGTTAAAAGTTTGCCAAATTGCAAGTCAAAGTTGCAATTTAGATTTGTTTAGATTATAGTTGTTTATTAACGTTTTCATTTTTTTGTTTGCAATTTTACTCTATTGACGTTATCATTTGTGTAACTGCTGAACGTCACTTCACGTTTCTTTGCGGCATTTTGTATGCTACTTATTCTTCAAGTGCATTTGTTCTTTTTTGCCACTATTAATCTTTTACCACAAACTTTTTACAAAACTTTAGTTTTAATGAAACTATTTATTTGTAGAGTTAAAAATTAGTTTTGACTTAAGATTGTGGTGCTTTTGAATGCCGAGCGCCACTGTACTTTTAGAAGCGTCTAGAACAAAGCGAACGCCAACAGTACAAGCTTGTCAACGCTTGTACACACTCAGTTACAATGTAACCAGTGATAGTTAGTCACTCACCTACCAATGTACAGTGAAGACTCTCACTGTGAGTGAGTCACTGGACAGCAGAATGTTGCCAAGGAAGCTCAGGAGAGCCAATTACCACAGCAATTAACTGTGTTTCATCAACCGTTACCTGTTGCCGAAAAGATCGTCTGTTAATGAAGAACAGAAGTAGCACTATGACAAGTAGCTACCAAGACGAAACAAAGAAGAGGGGACGAAATGAGGAGAACTGAAGGGGGATAAAATGAGAAGAACTGAAGGGGGATAAAATGAGAAGAACTGAAGGGGGATGAAATGATAAAAACCAAGAGGGGAGAGAATGGACAAACCTCTATGAACAGACAGCCAGAGAGCAGTATAAAAGGAGCAGTACTTGCCATTGAAAAGGCACTCTCTTTTCACCAGCCTAAAACCCTTCACGCCACCAGCTGAACCAACTTCATAAATTGCCATCACCATTATCTGTCCGACTTAGAGAATTTCTGCACTGCCGCTCATTAGCCGTGATTGACTCTGAAGATAGTCACCCTCTATTGAGCTAGTGTTGCACCCGGTGCTCAGCACCCTTTTACCTTTGTGACCCCGTCCAGAGGAGTTGAGGTTCTAGACCCCCTCTCTCTCTCTTGGTAATTTGTACTTTGATTGTGTTTGAATTGTTCCTGTAATTGTGTTTTGTGTTGTTTAATTAAATTGAGTTATTATCGTACTTTGTGTGTGTGTTACCTTGCCAGTCCCCACGTCCCCTGTTTAGCTAGATGCTCCCCTTGAAGGAAAGCCCACTCGACCACGTTGCGCCTTTACCTACGCTCCCGAGAAAAGAGCCTAGGCACTAGATCGATGGGATTGAGTGCTTTACTTAGTGAACAAGTAGCGTAGCATTCAGTCTTATTCGATTTATCACTTTTTAAAATGAGAAAATGTTCTAAATTGTCGCGAAATTTCTTCCGTGAAGATGAGGAGAGAGAGAGAGAGAGAGAGAGAGAGAGAGAGGAGAGAGAGAGAGAGAGGAGAGAGAGATGGGCACGGGCGCTGGTGTTGGTCTTTAGAAAGAAGAGAAGAGACAGGCGCGTACAACGGTTGAAATGTTTAATCGTAATAAGGTGAAGGGTAAGGGAATTGAAGAAGAAGAAGTGGTGGGAGCCTCTCAGGGCGAATAGGCGCAGGGTTCGGGAGTCCAAAAACAAGGGCTCGGGCACGGCACTGGCACGGCGGGGCAAAGCTGCCGGCGATGATGGGCGCGCACTGGCAGCCGGTCCGCTGAGCGACAGAGTGACGGCTACGACTGCTAACCAACAACTGACTCGACTGAACTCTCAGACCGTCTGGGCGCCGCAGGCTTATATGCCTTCTTGGGACGGTGGGGGCACGTGGGGCGGTGAGACGTGGTGAGGGGTTGCCCCGCTCATGTTCACATCATCCGATTGCTCACAGGCGAGGCGCTCAGCGGGCCAGGCGATAAGCCGGCCAGCGTGTGCTCCACGCGCTGGAGCCTTCTCGAACGGCCTTGTCAGAGGCCATCACCTCAAGGAAATTTCCTTGACACTAAATAATAAAAAATGAGATCTATGATAAATTAAAACTTCAATGGTGTGTGCTGATGATGAAAAGAGAATGATGGCTAATTTTTATAACTGTGACTTAGTCTACCTCTTCTACGGTGGGTCCACTTCCAGTGCTTGTGGACCACAGCATGTGTGGCCTGTGGGCCAGACTGTTGATAGAGCTAGGACATGACGGGCTTGCAAACTGCTTCCAGTTTGATCACTGGTGCTCAAACTGTCTTTTCGGCTAAAGCGTTACTGTCAGACCAGCGCATGTGTCGCTCCCCTTCGTGCACCTTGGTGACGTCTTCCGTTGGCAGTTTTGTTTGACCGCCTTTCCTCCAGCGTTGCTTCACCTAAATGCGTACCACTAGGCATGCGCTTCAATGCGCTTTCGGTGGCGGTCATCTTCGGCTTGATTCTCTTCTGCTTGTTCCACATTGATCTCCGGCAGTTTTGTTTGACAGTCTCCCGTCGTTGTCACCGAAGCGACCTAGGCATGCGCGCTTCGTTGTATTTT
>JAMZRA010000002.1:4097657-4255157 GCA_024499935.1 Tyrophagus putrescentiae
TGGCTTTGAGTTTTTTTGTAGGTTTCTCGATTTTAAAAACTTTGCTCTTATCTGTTATCTACTTTGTTTATCGATGACTTAAATCATTCTTTTGAACTTGAGTCATTCAGTCGGCTCCTGCAAAAGGCAATAAAAGCAACAACACATCACTTTGATTTTAGGCCTAAGCTCAAGACGATCGCAACAAAACTAAAATCATCATGAGCACTTATACTGATGCTGACAAAATGGAGAGTTTTACAAACTATTTACAAATTCTACGAAAACCAGAATACAACATTTTTCTTTACAAACTGACCGTGGAGCCGCAAATCACCGATGCTAGGGTCATTCGCAGGATAATGGAACATCCCGCAGTGCAAATTCGACTGAATAATGTGATTCCCTTTCTTTTCGGAGATCTTTTCTACCTGCCCACAAAAGTGTCCAATTTCATTTTGTTTCCAATACCACATCCTGAGCAAAGCATTTATCAACAGATCCAAATGCTTACCTTAAGATTTCCGTAAAGTACCTAAAGCTGCTGCCGTTGCGGGATCAACTTGTCATCTTTAACTGTCTCTTCAAGAACGTCAGTGATATGCTCAATGATGATCTCATGCAAACAAAGTACTTTGACCCGAAGCAGCCAATCAGCCTTGATGAGTGGTTTCTGGAGATTTGGCCTGGTTTGGCAATAGACATCACTGTTGTGGAGGAAGATCATGATTCAAAACAACAACAGCTCCTTCTCTCTTGTGACACCAGTCATAGAGTACTTCACAGAGCAAACATTCTCGATCAGATTCGTCTTTTTGCGCCTAATGAAAAGTTCAAGCAGCTCGCCAGTCGGTACATTGTCGGCAGCTACGTCACTACACGGTGCGGAAACGGACAACAGACGTACCGCATTGATGCGATCGACTTTGAATCAAGCCCACTTAGCAACTGTGAATGGATTGGAAACGGGGATGCTACCACTACCTACTTTGACTACTTCAAGCAGCACTGGGGCATAGTCATCAAAGACCTCACTCAGCCTCTTCTAGTGCACAAAAAGTTGTTGCCGAAATCAAACATGGTAAGAAAGTGTTAGAACTTGGAATTTAATAAGCCTTACTAGTGTGATGTTTTCATTTCTCTGAATCAGATTCGCAACATGCACCTCGTGCCTGAACTGTGCTCAGCACCGGGTACCGCCTTATGTTTGGTCGCAGTGCCGTTCGGAAGGTGTCCGGACTAGAGCCATCTTCATCAGCCGAAGAAAACCTGCGCTATCACAAGCTAATGAAGTACATCTTTACAGTGCTCAATCACGAGAACGCCTCACAGTTACTGGCAGACTGGGGCCTGACCCTGCTTCCATCCTCCTTCAGCACACTCTCCAATGCGTACCCGGAAAAGCTGACAAAGACCACTGCAACGACGAGTAGAGCACGGTCTGCATTGGGCCACCAGGTGGACAGTGTCTCATTGGGTGAATCTCTTCTTAAACCGGTGAGGATGGGCAGCAGCTGGCTGGTTATCTTCAGCAGAGAAGATCAGCTTTACGTTGACAACTTCATCGCTCTGCTACGTCGGAACGCGGATCTGATGTCCATCAAAATGGCAGAGCCACGAACGGTAATGGTAGCGGCTGGATTTGACATCTTAATTTCTACCGAAAACTACTTGAGAGCCATTGAAAAAAGTCAAAGTTTCTGTGACCGAGTCATCGTGATCGTCACTCCGGGCAATGTTGAAAGTCCCTTCTTCTTCCACCACATCAAACGATTCTGCACTTTGCACTTGGGTGTGCCGCTGCAGTTTGTCCGAGGGTCGCTGCTTGTTCAACCCAGAAAACTGGCACGTCTGGCGCCAAATCTGCTAATGGAAATGGCCTGCAAAGCAGGCGGTGTTCCCCGCGGCATTCAAATGACACTGCCTGCTGTCATGTTCATTGGCATTGATGTCTGCTACGGCCACAAAAAACTTAGAAAGAGGGAAAATGATAAAACCAAATCATCGGTCATTGGTTTTGTTGCGTCGTTGAACTCTAATGCTACCACTTGGTACTCGAGAGCAGTCATTAAGGAGAACGCCGAAAATCAAGAAAATTGGAGCCTCTATCTTTTCAACGAAAGTCTAGGGAAGATCATTTCGAAAGTTTTGTACAAGTACAAGTCTATTAACAACCGCCTGCCTGCTTACATTTTCATCTATCGTAAGAAAGACAACAATGACATTCCACTAGAGAAACTAGTCAGCTTTGAGTACACTCTTTTAGAGCGCTCAATTAAGAACGTTTACTACCTCGATGCTATAACCAATGAACCGGTAAGCTAAATTCTGTTAGCCAGTTCTTAAACTTTGCTTTATTTCCTCCCGCAGACTAATACCTGTACAAAGAAAGGCAACTTTATGCCGTACATCGCATTCATGACCGTCACAAAGGGTTGTTCTGAGAAGCTCTATGCTCAAAACAACAGCGTAGAATTATATAAAGCTGATCGCCGAACCAGTGACATCAGCTTTGACGAGTTTTTCCTTCTTCCACAAAAGAACAATCTCTCGGCGACCTGTCCCATTTGGGTGCGTCATCTACGATCTGGCAAATACAGCTGCAAGGCTGCCATCGACTTGTCCTTTCTGCAGTCTCTCTCCTACAAACTTTGCCACTTATTTTACCATTCAAAGTCAGTCGTACGACAGCCTGCTCCAGTAGTGGTAAAAACCTTGCTCAATGTGTTTATCGCTTGTTCATTTTCCTTTCCTCTCTCTACAGTACGCCCACAGATTGGCCGTTTTTGTCACCAGTTTTCTGGAATCTGATACTGCCACTGAAGTAGACACAAAACTGAAGGGAAAACTTTTCTACATTTGAAAAGCGCAATGTCTTGAAACTTAAAATTTTACTCATTTTATACATAACTTGTTCTCACATACTATTTTACCAAAAATTCTTTTGATGCTTTTATACTAACCGACAACTGTGCCTTAATGCTAAATGAGAAATACAACGCACTAAAAATTACTCAAATAAATTCTTATCAGCTGTTTAGCAACAATGAATATTAAAATTTATTCAAAATTAGCTTGAGTTAGTCAAATTCTAACTTTCTGAAACAAATACGTCTGCAATGCGCAGTGCTTATTCAATCTTTCCTTTCATTTTTTCACAAACTTAGCCAAAACAAAAATGCCAAGCCGAAGCGGATCAAAAACGTCGGGCAAGTCAGGTCACAAGCATGGTGGAAATTCTACAACTGACCAGTTTGGCATTGGAGCCATTGTAGTTCGAGTGATTCTCGCCATTCTCACGGTCATCTGTAAGTAAATCGGAGGTTTATGGTTAGAACGCATGTGTAACTGAGCATTTCTTTCTCGCAGTGATAATTCTACTGATCGTTGACCTAGTTAAGTGCCTTTCCAAGCAATACGACTGTGAAATTGTCGGTTGGCTTATTAATCTCATATGCATACTCATCCTCTGCTATGGCCTCTGGGGCATCTTTGCTGAAGCTTTCTGGGCAATCATCACTTTGGCTTTGAACACCTTCATCTGGGCCATTTTAATATTTGTTCTTAAGAGAGATGTCGTGGAAGGATTGCTAGCACTTTTCATCTGCTTCGTTGCCTGCGTCTACGCTTACATAATCTGTAAAAGTGGCATCGACAACAACCCTCTCGGTTGTTGCTGTTGTTGCTAGTTGTTGGTGTTAGTGCCTTTTGTTTTGCACTCCAGTGCACGGAAAGGCTCCACAGCATTGACAGCATTTTGTATTAAATCTGTTCTAATTTCTTTTTCACCCTTTTTTCTTAACTGTTTTTCACAGTAAAACTACATTTTATGCCAAGTTTTTTGCAATTATTATTTTATAAAACATGAAAACAAATGTGATAATGAACCATACGGCAACAGAAGCAAGCAACACTTTTGTTTAGCTTGAAGCAAAAGTTGTGCATAAAAAATGCGCTTGAGATGGAATCACTGCCACTGTCTATCGGCAAATACTGGCGTCAAGTTTGATTGTCTCCATATCGATGCTAATACCGCATAGCTCCATCAGTGATGCAGGGTGTTGCCTGTTGTATCCACTCACCTGCCAGTAAAGTGGAGCGCGCTTGTAGTAGTATAGTAAGGCCGGTGTTGAAGTGCCGCACCACTGATATTGAGTTGATTGCAGCGCTCGTTGGAATGGTGAGAGCAGATCACTCGGAACGTTGTCACTCTTTTCATTGGGCTATGGTGTTCACTATCGAGATGGAACTGCACCGGTATCATATATACCTCTCCAGTCGCCACTACCTGTCTGCTTGTCTGCCAACTCGAGTTGATTTTCCTTCTCTCCGCCATTGACACTGTGATACCAACCACACAGACCTAACCTACCGATCAACACTTTCAATCTCATCCTCACTACCCTCATCATGGCTAATTTCAGTTTCGAGACAAGCAACCGATTCGGCCTGCTTTACGTCATCACTCGGCTTGCTTTGCTCATTTGCATTCTCATTCAAATCATTGGCCTTGTGATCGCAATAATTCAATATATTGCCCACGCAACTGCAGGCTTAATCATTCTGTGGATTTTTATTGGCTTGTCCTGGTTTATTGGTCTTTTAGCGGGATGGCGTGAACACTTTCTCACTGCTCTCATTTTTGTAATAATTGAAATTGTTCTCGCCATTTGCGGCTTTTTTGGAGGCAGTGGAATTCTCGCAGTCGCAAACGTTCTCCTACTTGTCTGTGCAATTGGTTTTTCACTGATGCTCTACTTTTCTGGCAGTCGAGATATGGGCATGCCACAAATTTGCTAAAGTCAACTGAATGGTTGAGATGGAAAATAAGTCAACTGGTCTCCGTAACGATTCATGTCAACAGTCATCAGTAATCAGCAGCCTCGGTTACCTAAACATGCAAGAAACGGCATTAATTTAATTTATTTCATTGTATTTTGTAAAACCATATTTTTAACGGTCATTTGCAATAAACAAGTAGTTTTGCATAGCAGTAAACTGAATGGATTGCAAAGAAGGTCGCAATTTAAAAGTACAGTAAAATGCAATTAATCCTTGTATTGCATCTAATCACTTTTCAAAAGTGCTGATTCTTTGCTCTCAATATGTGTGCAGTGTACATGCTGCTCAGGTGTACTTTCGCAGTACGTGATTTTACGACTTGTTTTTGTGGCTCACTAGAGATTAGGAAACAGTTGCCGTTTGATTGTGATGAGTCAGTCGAATGACTGACAACTGATGGCAGATTTGATGGTGGATATGAAGTTGCGACAATAGCCAAAAATGGCATATTTCCAGTGTTTGCATTTCTATCAATTGTGTAATGGTTGTTGTTGCATCCCCTTTTGGTATCAAAAGGGTAGATACAAAGACAAATAGAGATAATTACAATTGACAGTGTTTATAGAGGGTTTGACACAACAGGAATTTTTTTATGAACTATTTACAGTTGATTTAAAATTTATGTTGAATAACAAACACAATTTCGAATTTAACTAAAAGACAATTTATTAATAGTATTGACCAATTGAGCAAACAGAGTTGTTTTATTGTGTTTTTTACCAAAACAATGGCAACTTCTCTTAACTTTACTTCTTGGGACGCAGCAATGGCCCGACAGAATGCAGACTACATACCTCTTTACAATCAGCTTAAGAGCCTCTCTCGCCAGCGTGTAAATGAAGGCAACGTCGAGATGTGGTGGCGACTGTCTTCAGCTGCCTACCACCTCACCCTTAACCTGGACCCTGTAATTGATCGAGTGGCAACGAGAATTCGTACGGCCGAAGCAAAGCGATACGCTGAGAGAGCACTTCAGATTAAGGCTGATCATGCTAACGCCCACTTGTGGCTGGCCATTTCACTGGGGCAAATGGCACTGCTGGAGGACGTTTTGGAGCGAGCAGTGGACTACGTGGGCCCCTTAGTCGGCCACCTGACCAAATGTCACGCTCTAGGCCTGGCCTCTAACTGGCGTCTTCTTCTGGTGGAGTGCAACATGCACCTGATGCTCTGGTACGGCCCGCCGGCCTACCAGGAAGCCGTTGCTCAGAATGCTTCTCACCTGCCCACTGGCTTAGTTCGACCTTCGCTGGCAAACATTGAGCAAAAGTTGCGTCAGGCACTGACAATGAGCCCGCAGTCCTTGGAAGTACACGGTTCCCTCATGACTGCGCTCATTTTTGCCGACAAACTGACTGAGGCAGAGAAAATGGGCAAAGCGGCGCTGGCCATAAAGCGGGCTGGGTATCGATCTGAAGAACGATTGGTGCAAGTGATTGAAGAGCTACTGATGATGATCAAAGGCAAACTTAGCCACTCCCCTGCCAAGTGATCAGCTCAAAACTTTAATCAGAACTACAATTAAATAGTATTTCAAATTGTGGTGTCAATGTCTTCAGATATCCTACGAGAGCTGCTACTTGCTTTTGCACTGAAGACTGTAATTAAGTTAGAGTTAGTTCAGGAAAAACACTTACCATCAAGTCAAAGCAGTTTTTTTGTTTGATGTCAAGCAGTATCTTTGGCGAGTGGTGCTTCACAACAGTGAAGTAAACATCAGAGTTTGCATTTTGTTGCTAATGATTTTTATCAGCACTATTTCTTCATTGGCAAATTGCCGACAAAGAGATATCTTTAGTTTTTCATGACACAAAAACGCAAAGTATAGTGATCTTAATGATGAAAAACATATTAGGTTGCACCAAAAAAAGATAATGATCATTTAGTGCAGATGTAGTTGGCAAGTTGATAAGTTAAAAATACGTACTGAAATACAGATTTTAAATCACAAATCACACGTCAAGGCAGATCAGTAAACATGGCTGAAAACAATTTGCAGTACATCGTAAAATCGACATTGCCTAGATTTGAGTATCCCAATGTTTCAGTCGCTGAATTCTTTGCTGAACGATTCATCGAGTTATCCAGTGACTCAGATTTAATCGCTTTTGTAAGTGTGTTTGTGAATTATGGTACTTGATTAACTTTATTTTTTGTCCCTAATGTGTAGATCGACCCAACTGGGCAAAGTCAGTTGACTTATAAAGAATTTTATCAGAAAGTCCAAGAACTCGCCTACTCGTTGCTTCAAAAAGGCGTCAAAAAGTCAGATGTTTTTCTCTTTTTTGCTGACAACAGCATCGACCATGCTGTGGCCATTTTTGCAGCCATCTTCATTGGAGTCACTGTTACACTACTGCAACCGGCCAGCGGACCATTTGAGTTGTACGATCGTATTCAAAAAGCCAACATCACTGTGCTTGTATACGACTGCAAAAAAGTTGACGTCATCAGAAAAGCTTTGGAAGATGAGCATTTCAAAAAGCATTGCTCAACTAAATGTCTTCCTTCAACTGGACTCACCTGAACCGAGTGAGCTGCTGAGAAAACATTCAATTACGTGCACCAAGTCATTGATCACCTTTTCCGAGTTAATTGTGAGCGGGAAAGGTAAACAGCTGGAGAGAATACCACACTTCCCAGTTGACGACCTTCAAAATGATCACTTCTTGATTCTGTTCACAAGCGGCTCCTCTGGTCCGCCAAAAACAGCCATCCACTCAAATCACTCATTTCTATCTATGCAAATCAATCTAAGCTACCCTGAACACTTTATGGGCCAGCGAATAGCCATACCACTGCCGTTCGGCCACATGTCAGGTTGCACTTACATGCCATTGGCGCTGAGTGCAGGCATGACACTAGTGCCACTGGCCACCTCCAATGTGGACCACATCATGGAAGTGATTGCCCGTCTTCGGGTAAACCACTACCTCTTTTCAGTGAGTGCCATCAGCGCACTGGTAGCGAATGATTACCCGGCAAAATTTGACTTGTCCTCCCTTAAAGTTCTGCAGTACGGTGGCTCCAAGTTTCCTGCAAATATCCTTCGAGAGCTAAAGGCAAAGTACAATACTTGGATGTTTGAATGTTATGGATCAACGGAGTTCTTCGGCCACGTGAACATCCTCAAGTATGGAAAGCTGAGCTTTGATGACTTTCAGCCCGGTAATCTTGGTCAGGTTATTCCAAATGTTGAGATGAAGATTGTTGACTTGAAAACGGGCAAAACGTTGCCAGCAAATGAGCACGGCGAAATTTGTTTCAAAGGTTCACCATGTTTCATCGGCTACCTCAATGATGAAGAAGCAACAAGAAACACAATTGATTCAGAAGGTTTCTATCACAGTGGCGATATCGGTTTTTTCAATGAGGATCACTGCCTGTTCGTGACAGACCGAATCAAGGAATTGATTAAATACAAAATATGGTCCGTTATTCCGGCTGAAATAGAGGAGTTTCTCTACCGACACAAGGCAGTTGCAGGAGCTTGTGTAATTGGAGTCAGGCATTCAACTGATGGAAATTTAGTTAGAGCATATGTCCAGTTGGCTGACGGAACCGAAGTAACTGAACAAGAACTGATTGATTTTGTGAAAGGTATGACAATGCTATTTTTTATTTTTTGTTAATTACTTTTAATTTTTATTAGATAACATGGGATTTCAAAAACAACTTCGAGGTGGCGTTCGTTTTGTCTCTGAACTTCCTAGAATCGGCGTAGGGAAAGTTGATCGCCAATACTTTAAACAGTTGGTCAAGGATGAGCTAATTACCGAAGCAGTACCATAAAACAAATCAATTTTCGTTTGCAATACAACTGCTTTTAAGCTATTCAACAATTTCCGTAAGCAGTTCATCTTTTACTAAACGTTTAAAGTGTTGCCTATCAATTTTACCAATTAGTGTTTGTGGCATAGCTGAAATGAACCTTACACCAGCCCTTAATCGTTTCTGTGAGCCCATGTTTTCTATGTAACAAAAACAGTTGCAAGTGTTAGGAAAATAATAAATCAAAATAGATCAGTTACCTGATACGTAATCATCAACTGCTGTTCAGTGAGTGTTTTTCCCGGTGCCACTTCAACATAAGCACGAATGTAGCTGCCTTCGATGGAGTGGGGAACTCCGACGATGCACACTGCGGCCACTGCTTCGTGTCGAGAGATGAAGTCCTCAATTTCTGCAGGAATGAGCGAGTAGAGTTTGTACTTGATCAACTCTTTGATGCGATCGGTGATAAAGAGACAGTGATCTTCATTGAAAAACCCGATATCGCCACTGTGGTAAAAGCCATCCGAATCAATAGTGCTCCTCGTTGCTGCTTCGTTGTTGAGGTAGCCAGTAAAACACGCCGGTCCTCGGAGGCAAATTTCACCCTGTGCCAAAGCAGGCATTGCCTCGCCAGTGACCAAGTTGGCAATCTTCAACTCTACATTAGGCCCTGGAACGCCGACATTGCCCGGACGAAAGCACTGCCAAGTGTCTAGTGGGTGGCGCACTCGAATCGCTTGGAAAAATTCTGTCGATCCATACACTTGTTTGAGTGGCACTTTGAACTTTTCTTTGATTGCTAGCAGTAAGTTTTCAGGAACATTTGAGCCGCCAGTGCGAATGTACTTTAGTGATTTGAGATTAAATCTTTGTTCCCAGTCACCGGTTGCAAGAGCTCGTGCCTGATTTCCTGAAAACGTGAACACGCTGATGCGGTACTTTTCAATGTTTGCCATTAGAGGCTCCAAATCTCCTGAAGGCAGCAAAACTACAGTGAAACCTGATAGCAAAACACGACAAAAGTTCATTGTTCCAGAAATGTGTCCTAGTGGATGCCAAATGGCAAAGCGAAAATTGGCTATCTTTGTTTCAATCGGCCTCATTATCCCTGCCAGAAATGAGCGTTGTGAGTGGCAGCAGCCTTTTGGTGCTCCACTTGTTCCTGAAATTACGGTTAATCATTAGAGGCTGAGGATTCGGATGATAAACTGTACCTGAAGTGAAGCATATGAGAAAAGTCGAAGTTGCCGGGTCGTTAACGGGAAAGTACGGTATTTGAAGTAGTGTTGATTCACTCAAGTTCATTTGAAGTATCTTTTTCATTGAGTGTGCTTTACACGGCCATAATTTCATTGATGGCTCTTCCTCTGGCTCGTCCAGAGTGACAATCAGTTTTAGCTGCTCGATACTCTGGCAGTATTCAGTGGCATCTTTCATCTTCATAACAGTTGTTTTCATTTGTCGACTACCACAAACGAGAATGGTGGCACTGCATTGTGTCAGCTGTTGACTCAGCTCGAAAAGACTGCCATGAGCCGGAGGCACTGGTACGAAAACCAGTCCAAGGTAAATTGTGCCAATTAAGGCAATGGCATAGTCGATGCAGTTATCAGCGTAAAAGACTACGACATCGGTCTCCTTAACGCCCAGCTCAACTAGAGCAGACGAAAACTTATTACATTTTTTGTTGAATTGGCTGTAGGTCAGCTGAAAATCACTGTCTGGTTTGATCTAAATTAGTAAATGAAAACAAAGTTATCAATTTGAGTGTTTTAGACTTGTTGGCTCATTTTTACCAAAGCAATAGCATCCTTGTCGGTGCGTTGTATTTCCGTCGACAAGTATTGTGCAAAGGAAATTGGTGGAATTTCAAAATTAGTTTCAGATTTAATAATGTTCATGGTGTTTAATTCATTTGCCTGCATCTTCACTGATCAGCAAGTAAAGATGATGTGGTAAATAAATCATTAGTCAATGCTTAACACAACTGCAAGAGGTACTTTTCTCTGATTTGCAATCATCGAAGCATGATGTTGTGTTGAATAGTTGTTCATTCATTATTTGATCAGCACCCACACAAACAGTATACTGTCAATGTCATCGTAGCACACTAGTGCTTGTCGTGCACAAGCTTCCGATGACATCGGCAATCAGCTTATGAGTGCTGCTGCTGGTGTGTTTGTTCAGACGATTGCACACATAAACAGGAAAATGGTAGTCAGAACATTGCAGCTATTCAGTGTTTGCTGTCAAACTTTTTACGCATTCAGCTACCAGTCAACAAAATGGTTTAGTGGCGCCTAAGCATTATACTGGAGCAATCTTGCTCACAGGTGTAAATGAATGAATTTACAATAATAAAATAATAACTTGTTAAATTTAGAATTCAGGCCCAGGCAGAAAGAGGGGAAACAGAATGGGCCGCACTTTTCAGCCACAGAAAAATGCTTAACCTTTCGGCGATGAAGATCCCGATTTTGGCTTTTCAGTAGGGTCTGTCTTCTTAACAGGGCTTGGCTCTTTGGCTCCAGGAGTGCCAGCGTCAGGCTTCTTCTCCTCAGCTTTCTCAGGAGCGGCCTGTGCCTGTTGTGGTTGCTGCTGCTCATTGCCCGAAACATCCAGCTGCGGATTGAAAAAGGGATCTTGTGGGATGGCGTCGAAATTGGTACGCACTTTGGTGTTGGCGCGCATCAGCCCAAAGAGAAAATACTTGGCGTTATCGGAGATGCCCGCCGCGGAGGCGATGCTGTTGCGAATTTCGCCATCAATGCCAACGGTTGCCACTGACTTGAGAGCAAATGGATAGGTGGCAGTGGCCATGTAGAACAGGGTCGCGCCCAAAGAGAAAATGTCAGCGTCGAGAGGATTAAAGACTTCGTCCTCCTTGCCGAACACCTCAGGGGCGCGGAACCAGCCTCGCTGGGTGAATTTGTCCGCCGGCAGGCACTTCTGATAGATGATTTCCTTCTTCTCCGCGTCCCAGTAGACGATGGCATCGCGAAAGCTGCTCAGCTTTCCGGTAACGTTGCCCTTGTCGTCTTTGAAGAGCATAATGTGCTTAGGGTGAATTGAGAAATGGCAGCAGCCAAGACTGCCTAGGAAGTCGAGGGCAGCGTAGACGGCTTTCACCAAATTGAAGAGCTGACTTTCAATGAGCACATTGCCCATGCCCACCCAGACATTGCCATTGCCAGCGTTGGCCAGCTCCTGGAAGAGCCAGATCTCCTTGCTGTCAGTGTCCACAAAGATGTCCATCGACTGGACGATGCCGGCGGCGTCCTTCCCAATGCGACGCAACAGCTTCAGGTACATGGCGTCAGCGGTGAGCTCCGATGAGGGCTTAAAGACACGAGCAATCAGCTTGGTGCTGCCATGCTGACTGCTGTTGCTGCACTCGTTGATGCGCGAGTGGTACCCAGCAAAGATGACCTTCTCCGCGTTAACGACGTACTTGCTAAAGTTGGGCGAGGACTTCAGTGGTTCAGCGCCATGTATCTTTTTCAAGTTTTGCACCTATTGTGAAAGAGCCTAGTTAGAAGAGTCGCAAGAAAAACGAATGATGCCTCCGCACTGACCTCAGTCGAGAGCTTCTCACAAATGGCCAGCACTTCAGCCTTCTCATGAGTCACCGAAATGATCGGCTCGTTACTGTCCACTTCAGTCTGGTTGGGATCATTCTCCAGGGTCGGAGTCGAGCGCACCTTTGCCGGTGGGCCAGGCTTGTCGATCAGCTCATTCCAGTTGCTTTGGTAGAAGGGCATCTTGGTGGGCAAATCGGTGAGACTTTCGATAACAAAGAGAAGGTTAAGTGCAGAGTTTTTTCTACAGCAGCTGACTGGCCAAATTCAAATAAGTGAATGAGAGTGTGACGTGGTAAAAAAGCTTTCAAATACTGTTGGACGCGTCATCAAAATGAACATTTCGAATTTGCTCCAAAAACAGTGACTTTTTTCTTATTCATCGAGTTTAATGAAAAATGGCTTTCCAGCTATCTTCCAAATCATGTACGCCTGAAGTAGCATGAAAATGGTAAAGGAAGTGGTCAGCAGTCCTTTGACGGAGACGTTGAAGAGGTAACTTTCCCTGAAAGCAAATCACAAGCCATACAAACAGAAGAATTTGGTAAAACTTTCCAAAGAATGAGCAGTGCATTCCAGAAAGGAGCCACAAGTTGTACACTACATGTACAGCTAAAACTCCTAAAATTCCTTTGCCATTCCACTGAGAGAATTGTTTGCCTATGTCAAAGACTATCGAAGAGAGAAAGAGAAGGGCCAGACAGGTGCGAACCAAGTTGTAGCTGAGTCGAGAGAATGGCTTGTAGTTGTCGAATGTTGGCCTTGGAATAGGAGTCAGAGAGCTGAGTAGTTGAAAGAAAAATCTGCAAAAGAAAGTGCATTACAATTTAGGGAAGGACTACAAAACGCATAGGCTGTACTCATTAGACCGAATTGAGTTGTAGCACATTGCCATGTAGACGGCCGCAAAGATGCTCGCTGAAGTGTGCGTCAGCAGATAAAGGTCATTTCTCTTCAGCATATCAATTGCCATCAACAGGCGAATGAGAAAGAAGACTGCCAGACTGGTGAACTTTGGTCCCCAGATGCCGGTCAGACCGAGGAACTGCACCATGAGCATACAGGTCAGATTGAGTGCACAGTCGTGACTGCCCTGGAGACGACCTCGCCGGTGTATCTGCCAGTCAGCGACCAGGTGGTAGACGATCTCCACCAGGAGGAAGCTGCTGAAGAGGAGGCGCATGAGGTGGAAGGCACAACTGGGTGGACTGTTCTGGCAGCCAGGGGCCAGTCCGGTGATGTAGTCACTGTCCAGTTGACCAAACAGCTCCCTCAGGTGCTGCTCCAATTGAACCACCTGGGACTTGGTCGTCTTCTTTGCTGCCACAGACTGAACATCACTTGTCGGCTCTTCCTGAACACTAGTGGTCGAAGTTGAGGAGTGCTCATTTGCTAGCATAGACATTGATGTTTGAGAGATGAGTTTCATAAAGAATTAAATGGCAGAAGTTTATTTATTTTTTTTGCAAACAGACAACGAATTCGGTAAACAATCTTTTGAAGTTTTATTGTTTACTTTGCTTTCATCTTGCTCTTAGTCTTGGATTTCTTTTCTACTTTAACTTCAGACTTGATTTCTTTTCCTTTTGGCTCTTTTGGCTCTTCAGCATTGGCTTCTTTTGCTATTAAAACCTTTTCTTCTTTTATTTTGACCTCTAACTTATCGAGAACTTCGTGCACCTTGATTGCTTCTTTGAGTAAGGCCTCACTTAACTTTATTTGTACTTTCGCTTTGTGCTGAGGCCGTTTTCCAGTGTTCTTTCCACCGCAAGAATCTCCGACACCAGGAACTTCGGTCTTCTTTACAAGGTCTTTAACGAAATCATCGCTGTAGAGAAACTTTGAGTCTTTCAGCCATCCTGGCGCTTTTCCCTTACATGCCGCCTTCTTTTGGTCTTTTTGTTTCTTTTGATCTTTGATCTTTGCCTTTTCCACCTTTTCCGGTTCTTCTGCGCCTTCACACTTTTTTCCTTCGCCGGTGTTTGACTTTTCAGTTTTGCCAGGTGCCATTCACAAAAAAAATTTTATTAGTTAACAACTTACCTTTTTGCATTACCCTGAGTCTAAAAACGAATCTGAGGCATTGTTGTTTAAACAGAATCAATCTGTCATTTGGGAACTTCCTAATTCCCAAAGTAAAAGCGGCAGTTTTGAAAACATCTTTGCCGTACGTCTTCTGTGAAATGTTTTCATTTTAGCAGCCAATCAGCGATGAGCGCTTTCTTTTATAACCGCCACAATTTAAAAGTCCCTCGCGCTTGCAGCAAAACAACCGCCCAACCAACCGCGCTACTGATGTTTTATCCTGCTCTCAACGTCCTCATCCGTTTTACCCGTTTTGACCATTGCTGATAATCACCTTCACCCGAACCAT
Source organism: Tyrophagus putrescentiae (assembly GCA_024499935.1). NCBI lineage: Eukaryota > Metazoa > Arthropoda > Arachnida > Sarcoptiformes > Acaridae > Tyrophagus > Tyrophagus putrescentiae. Next base: position 4,112,205 of record JAMZRA010000002.1, read on the forward strand.
GTACTCGGTTGGGAGAAAACGCCTGGGTGGCACGACGCCCGGTTACAGGGCTACGAAAATCGCAAAGACTGAAAATATCTTCAACCGCATGAAAGTATGTGTCCGTGTGCGTCCGCTTTCAAAGAAGGAGACCGCATCTGAAGCGAAGAATAACATTGATGTTATCGACACAAACATGATGGTCTTTGACCCCCTGGTATCTTCGCCTAAGGACACCTACTACTATCGCGGCAAGAACTACAAGGAGATTGGCAAACGCGCCAACAAGAACCTGAACTTCGTTTTTGATCGCGTCTTTGATATTCACGATAACAACATTGCTGTTTACCAGGAAACGACAAAGGATCTGGTGGACTCGCTGATTTCTGGATTCAACTGCTCTGTTTTTGCTTACGGAGCAACTGGCTCGGGAAAAACACACACCATGCTCGGATCTTTAAACGACCCTGGCATCATTTTCTACACAACAATGGACCTTTACAAAAAGCTGGAAGAGAACGGAAACAAAAATTACGAGCTGAACATTTCTTACTTTGAAATATACAACGAAGTTTTGCACGACCTGCTAGATCCCAACTCGCGACAGGCACTTACCGTCCTTGAAGACTCGAACAAGGGCATGATTATTAAAAATTTGAGTTCTCACACCCCTCAAAATGCCGACCACCTGATCGAAATGATGGAGTATGGAAACAAAAATCGAAAACAACATCCAACCGATGCCAACGCTGAGTCTTCACGCTCTCATGCCATCTTTCAAATCAATCTTCGCCTGAAGAAGTTTAACGATTCTCAGGAAATGACTATCCAGGATTCCAAAATGAGTCTCATTGACTTGGCTGGCAGTGAACGAGCCACAGTGGCCTACAAATCGGGCAGCTCTCGGACCACGAATCTTTGTCGGAGGGCTCAAACATCAACAAATCTCTTTTGTCTCTTGGCAACTGCATCAACGCTCTCGCCGATCCCAATGGCCGAAACAACTATATTCCTTACCGAAGCTCAAAGCTGACGTTTATATTGCGCGACAGTCTTGGGGGCAACTGCCAGACTTTGATGATAGCTGCCGTATCGCCCTCCTCCACACATTACGAAGAAACCCATAATACGCTTCTCTATGCAGAACGTGCTAAGGGTGTCCAATTGAACGTACGAAAAAACAATGTCACTGTAAATGTGCAACCTCGCGACTATCGCGCGATTATCGAGCAGAAGGACGCAGAACTGATCAAAACGAAAAAGATCATTGCTGAGCAAAAGCTGGAAATTGAGCGTCTAAACAGTCAAGCCAATTGCTTGCCAAACGATCCGATTGTCTCCTCAGGCGAGGCCATTGAAACGCTTCACATGGTGAAAAATACCCTCGACCACTTGTTTGACCGCCGAATGGAAATTCGCGTTAATCTGCTTGATTGCGAACACCAAATTAAGTTAATTAACGTAAGAAAGCATCCTTAAAGTGTAAATTCAGTCATTAACTATTTTTACTTTTCCTTTAGCTACAACTTTTGTACCGAAGTCAGGACAATGACCGCATCTCAAGATTGAATAATGAAGTTGAATCAGACGAACTGAAGGCCAGCACAAGCGCTTTTTCACATTTTCATCACAAGAAGCTGCATTTTGTGAACAAGCAAACGGATTTGCTAAAAGAACTTGATAATGTCGAGGAGAAAATTAGTCACTTTGAAACCGAATTGATGGAAAAGTTCAGGGAGGACATTGTCATTCGAGCGTACTTTGACAAAAACAATTGTCAACTGCAGGCAAGAGAAGTGACTCTGGCTGAAGGGCATATAAATAGCGTTCTGGAGAATCTCTTTTTACGTGAAGAGAGCAATGAGGAGGTACTCACTGAAACATTCAATTTGGCCCATCGTTCCTGTTGTGTGCTTAAAGCCCAGGGACTGTTGTCAACAGAGATGGACAACAAGCTGAAGGATCTTGTGCGCAAGCTGGAGGGCAAAAAAGAAGTCAAGTGGCGTGACGACATTGTCACACCAAAAGTTGAAAAGATGAGCGAGAAGATCAGTCTTGCAAAATTGCACGTTTTCCTCAACGAATTAGAGTCCCCGAGAGACAAACGAAGCTTGGAATCCATTCTCGACATAACTCCTCTAATTCACAAAATCAAGTCCAATTGATTCATTAGAAAGGTTCATTGATTTCCTTTCATAATCATTAATGTTACTCTCATTTATAATTACTTCTTGCAAAGCTTTGAGCTATATGAGTAATGCACCTTTATGTCATTTTTTAAATTTTTATACGCCCATTAATCCGAATACCATTTCCTTAATTTATTGAACAAAATAAAAAGTAAGCACACTTTCAATCATCAATGGTAGGTGGCCAGTTGACGTTCACCTCCATCACGTCAAGAGTAATAATGTCCGCTTCACAGTTTCCCAGCAACAGGCAGAGATTAGGAGTGGTGCGACCAAAGTCCGAGTGGACAAACTCTTTGATGTAGGTGCCTGCCTCTGATGTGAGGTTCAGCTTGAAAATGCGATCAGCAAAGGGCGATACTTCTCCTCCAGTTCGTTCACTGGCGCCACTTCGGCCCACATTTTGTACACAGACCGCTTTCGGTCAGAAAGCGTCCGCCGATGGAGCACCCGAATTGGGGTCCACTGCGTCAGCACCAGGTCCTTCGTAGCCGCTACTACCGAAAAGTCCTTCTCGGTGTATGGCCTGGTTAGGCAGCACAGTGCCTATATAAAAACAAAGAATTTGTTAGGAGTTGATTACAAAGTTGAAATGAACAGAAAGAACACACCTGATATGTCTTTGTCTTGTCCTCTTCACCTTCCTTCAAGTACTTCTGACACGCTCCCGGTCGACAATCTGCAAATCTCGCACCTGAACATCATCGTACGACTTGTTGATGAACGTTTTTATTTTATTCATCGTATCTTCGGTGGTTAGTAGGCGAGGATGCAGTATCTCCAGGAGAAATGGTCTTCCACGACCGAGCATTCGCACGTCAACGTCCTCTCTGCCAGAAGAACTGAACTTGATGTCCTTATAGCTGATGTACTTTTCGACGCCGCTGGTTATTCTCTCCTGAACCGAGGACTTGATCATCGCGCCCCCATCAGTGAACCACGGTGTTTGAGAGAGTTGTCGAGAAAATTTCAAATATCTGCCCGCAATGTAGAGAGGCTCATTTTTCAGTAAAATCTCCGAAATGGTGCATTCTTCACGAATATCACCCAACTTGAGCTGGCAAATGGAGTCTCTGCTCAGTTGATTGATGACCCGCAACACCGAGGAATGATTCACAAAAGCTTCTGCGCTCGATTTTCGGCATTTTTTCGCAAAAAAGGTTTCCGGTGAAATGTCTACCAGCTGGCCACACTCTTTGTTCCCCTCAACATGATTAAATGTCACCTCTGTTAAAAGTGAAAAATCATTAGTTTTTTAAAAAATGAAATTAAAATCAATTGAATACAAACCGATGACGAAATTGGAATCGCTTTTCAGCTCGGCATTCATCAGCACTTTCAGTTTAGCGACAAGCAAAACCTTGAAAAGCTCTTTAATGCTCATGACTTCTTCATCTAGCAGGTTTAACTTTTTTTGGAAGTAAGTGTTTCTTAACGTCAAGGCGACCGGCAAAAGAATTTGCAGCTGAAAGCTTTCTTCGCCATCAAAGCCATTCTCTTTGACTTTGGCGTAGATTTGGTCACTCTTTTCACTGGCAAAGCTATCAGCCAACACGTTGAGACAGGAGCTGCAGAAACCGTTTAACTTTGCTTCAATGGCAGAGGCATCTTCGGGTGAGAGCACTGAGATCAGATCGGACACCACCTGGTCGTAGCTACTGCTTCTGCAACTGGCGAACACGTGCCTGACGTTACAGTACCGGAGAATACATCGAGCACATACATTAAACTGGTCAGCGGCAAAAACCCTCACCAGTTTTTCAATTTGTGCCTTGTGTAAGGCCAGTTCTGTGCGATCCATTTTGAAATGCCGACCAGAATCGTGAAGTCTTCAAGAAACGGCAAAAAAAGTCAAAACAGAACACCGCACGTGGGAAAAACAACTTTTCGCCAGTCTGCGGGAAGATTTCTCTTCTCTAAACACGTGGGGAGATTTTCAGTTTTGGTTTGCCAAATTACTCACGTGTTCTGGTGATTTGTATTCTCTAGCAAACCTGTAATTGATCCACCATGTACAAATCAACTGATATCCTCGTTCACAGATCTCGATTCTTCAACGCCGAGTTGCATTCCATCAACAGCATTGCCTTCAATGAGAAAATCCAAAAAGCAGCACTACTAAGGCGGCGGATTCGCAAGTTTCAGCCTTCACAAAATGATATGCACAGCGTTGTTGAAATATGGAATTTACAGAACAAAGCCTCCTTCTTAGAGCAAGTCATTTGTGATGATTCAGACAATCTCGCCTACTCGAGGACCTGGCCTGGTCCGAAAGCGGTCGTCTTTTCTCCTGCGGCCTGAACACCTATGTCAATGAGTACGATCTCGAGAATGGGCGCGTCAAACAGTCAAACTGCGTCAACTCCAGTCCAGCCTGGTGCTTGGCACTCAACGAAGTCGACAGTTTGCTTGCTGTCGGCACCGAGGACGGCCACATCTGCGTGTACAGCGTCCTCGGTGATTGCTTTCAGTACGAGAAGATCGTCGACCGGAATGACAGCCGAATTCTCTGTGTGCAGTGGTATTTTCCCGCGGGCAAACACGAGGCCATGCTCGTTGGAGGCAGCATCGATTACATCAAAATCTGGAACTACCGGAGCGGTCGCTGCACTGACTTCATCAAGGTGGGCAACACTGGCGTAGTCATCTGGTGCCTCAAGGTGCTGCCTGACTTTACCATCGTTTCGGGCGACTCCAGCGGTACGACATCATTCTGGAATGGCTCCAACTGTACACTGAACTGCTCTTTTAGAGCGCACAAGGGCGACGTCCTGGCGGTGTGTGCCAGTGAAAACAGTAGCTATGTGTACTCTGCCGGCGTCGACCCAGACATCATTCAGTTCAATCGCAAGTCAGGCAAGCTTAATTCCTGGATCATATCCACCACCAGACGACCTCACACGCACGACGTCCGCTCACTGGTGACCACCGCCAGCAATTGCCTACTCAGCGGCGGCGTGGACAGCTTTTTTGTGCAGACGAGCCTAGGGCAGTCCATGAAGAACCTGCAGATTGACCACCTGAGCAACTTTGGACACAAGGTGACCACCATTGCCACTGACCGAGGGAACTACGTCTTCTTTCAGTATGAAAAGTTTTTGGAAATGTGGAAGATGGGCACACCGGAGAGCGATCTACCGGAGCACGTTGGGGGCGCCAATTCGGTGCAGGTGACGCCGCTGAAGATTGCCGAGAACGCCGTTCGGCTGCTGGAGATAAAGTCACGGAAGAGCATCATGACGGCCACTGCCAACAGCAAGTGGATCGTCTACGCCAACTTTGACAACATCAAGGTGCTCCGCTGGGGAGAGGAGACGCCGCTTCAGAAGGTGAAAACGCTGCACGACCCAATACCGAACATCAGCCACCTCTGCCTGAGCCAGGGCAGTCGTCTGGTGCTGAGCTACGGGCGAACTGTGGAGACGCTGAAGCTGGACCAGTTTGGCGTGCTCCAGGAGTGCTCACTGCAGCTGCCGGGCCGAGTCAGCCGACTGGTGACGGCGGCCGACAAGGTGGTCGCCTCGCTGGCCGATGAGCAGAGCAGCATTGTGGTGCTGTCCAGTGACAGCCTCACCCAGCTGGCCTCCTTCTCCGCGCCTCTCCTCCCCACCACGGTGAGGGCGAACTGTCTGTGGGAGGGACAGCAGCAGCAGCACCTCTGGCTTGCCCTGCCCAATGCACACCTCCTCCAGTATGACCTCAACTCGCTGAAGCTGCTCCGGTCGTACACGCTGGGCAAGTTCAAGTCGAATGAGAACAGCGAAGGCTTCAGCGAGTACTGGCCCATCAAGCAGCTGGCCTTTGGCGAGAACGTGGTCATGTACAGCACCGACCACAGTCTGTACTGTCTGCAGCTGGCGAAGCAGCGCATCACCAAGTGCAACAAATACCAGCACGTCGCCTTCATGGACAACTTTGGCCCGCAGGAGGCGGTTCTGGTGGAGGTGACGCCGCAGATGCTCATCAGCAAACTCCCGCCCACCATCATCACCAAAACATTTGGCACGTGAGCTGTGGATGTTCTTTTTATTTTTGGTCACTACGCCATTTCATTATTGTCACTTTTATTTAATTTAATTAAATCAATGTTTTCCTCAACATGGAAGTGAGAGCGCAACACAGCTTCCCTCCGCTTGTGGTGCAATGAAGGTGGCGTGAATCTGTGCACTACTTTACGTGTTGTGCTGTTTGTGTGCTGTGTGCTGGTTGTGTGTGTTGGGCGCCGTATGTGGCGCCCAGTAGCTCCCCGCAATATCGCCTGCTTCGATGCCCTACTATAGCAGACTTTGGCTGCAGCTGTTGTTGCCTTCTCCTCTGGCAGCAGGAGCAGTTGTACTAAGCTGTACAGTTACTGAGCGCAAAAACGCTTTCCGCTAATCGGTGCCGTTGTCAGCAGCAATTGGGTGCACTGCTCCAAAATGCTGCTTCAACGCCAGATAGCTGCCTTCTAACCAGTGTGCCACCACCTACTGTTTGTTGTCCACTTTACATCGTCGTCGTCGTATGCTGAAGAAGCGTGTGCCAACGGGTCAGCAGAGAAGGAGAGAAGGGGAGACAAGGACATAGAGTCCTTTCGAGGTGTGAACGTCCACTGACCGTAAGCCAGCGACCCATCCGTGCCCTCATTAGTGCCGCATCATGCGAATCTCCGTCCAGGACCTGCTCGCCGAGCTGGTGTCCATCTCCGAGCGGTCGGCCACCATTTCACGCCTGTGCCGCAGTGACGGCCTCTTTGAGCTGCTGATCCAGGAGAAGACAAGTGACAAGGGCAAGAATCCACGCTTTCGGCACGACTTTAAGACCTTTGCCGATGTGCTCATCCAGGAGGTGGCCAAGTACTACCTCGAGAGAAAGGTTAGCAGGGCGTTGACTCAGTGTTTTGACCATTGCATATTCACGGTTCACTTTTCATTTCAATCGGTGGTGACAACAAACCCACACACACACCCGATGGCCACGCAGTTCCCTGCCCTCTCCAGTCGAGTGTACGGCGAGGAGAACAATGCCTTTGAGAACAAACTAGGCGAGTCCGTCACCGTACAAGTGGTGCCCGAGGTGGAGAGCACACGGCAAATGCTGCTCACCATTCTCGACGGGAATGTGCCCACGGTGGAGGCGCTCGTGCAGGTCATCTACGAACAACAGCAACAGCAGTGCAACGTTGGTGCTAGTGTCGATGGTGCTCACGGTGGCTCTGCTCTGACGGTGGAGCAGAACGACATTGCCATTTGGATCGATCCAATAGGTGAGAGGAGGAGGAGGATGGGCAGTGATTAGCAGCACTCTAACGGTGACATTCGCATTAGATTCCACCTCAGAGTACATCCATGGCCGGTGGCAGGTTGAGAGCGGCGAGACTGCCGAACGCATCTCGCCACATGGTCTGCATTGCGTCACCTGCCTCTTTGGCGTCTTCGACACTAAAACTGGTTTTCCACTGATCGGCGTCCTCAACCAGCCTTTCTTCAGACGGCACCTGACAGGTGCTTCCAATGGGTGCGTGTGACTGCTGCTGCTGCTGCTACCGCTGTTTATGCCGCCATTCTTGCTGACACACATTCTGACATTGACAGGTCCAGTTCCTATTCGGGACGCTGTCTGTGGGGTTACAACATTGACGGCGTCTGCCAGCATAATCTAGACACTATCCAAGTGTCCGGGGACACTCGGGCGCCCGCCTATTCCAGTCGGTCATCGCTGATACTGGTGGGAAACAAGGAGCCAAATGAGATGGAGGAAAAGCTGAAGGGAATATCTCCAACAATGTACGTTGCCGGTGCCGGCTACAAGATTCTCTGCGTCATCAGCGGAGAGGCAGACTTGCTGGTCACCTCCTCCAAAACGATCTTCTTCTGGGACTCTTGTGCAGGTCACGCCATTCTTCGCTCCCTCGGTGGTGGCATCATCGCCCTGGAGGACATTCTTCAGGTGAAGCAAGACAGCGAGACGATTGACCTGGAGAGGCTTCAGTTGCGGTACCGTCCAAAAGTCGATGACCAAACTTACAGCTGTGCCTCGTACAACCACTCAAAAGGCCTGGTAGCCTACCGTTCCGCCGAGGCTATCACAGGTGCCATCAAGGTGCTACAAAGCTGAAGTTGCCATTTTTATATACAGTTATGATTACAATAAACAACCTGAGAGGTAGTAATACTTGAGAGAGTGAGATATCACAGAATGAAAATGAGCTTATTCTCGAAAACTCCATTCTTGCCGGCACATTGGGCACTGCTGGTGGATGTGCTGTGATGTGAGCCACTTCATGATGCAGTGAATGTGAAAGCAGTGAGTGCACCTACCCCAAACTGAATAGAACTTGTGGTTAGTAAGTTGAGAACACACACCCAACCAGTGCCACGAACCTAGTGGACAGTCATCGCCGGGATTCTTGCAATCGGTGCAGCACCCGTCAAAGGCATTCCGGCAAATGCCGCAGTTGTCATCATTGGCGATCCACTTCCAAGTGGCCACCGACGTCCAGCCTGAGTAATGGACAAGGGGTTTATTAATTAGAGTGTACTGATTGTTTATTGAGTGATTTACTCTTTATTTTCACCTTCATCTTCTGGAAAACCAGAAGATTCGAGAAGTAGAAACCGGGGAAATGAAGCCAACAGCTGCCAAACAGATTACAAACAACGATGACAAATGAAATTGGAAGAGGAGAAGAGAGAAAAGAGACGATGCTCCGCCCATGCGTTTGCAATATAAGAGTTCATCCAGACTGCTCTCGAATCTTCTCGAAGAACAGGCGAACTTCCTTTGCGGAAAACATGGGAATTCTAGATGAAATCATCGAGTAACCGGCTTCTTTTGAAGCCTGTCACCATTGGAAATCTCAAAAGACCGGTAATAAGTCAAAAACTAAAAAAACATGGCCGAAATCGTCAAATTTCAAAATACACGTGCCGCCCTCTGGGACATTATTGCGTAAGCAGTGACAATGAATATTTTTGGAGACACGTTGCACGTAAAGTAACTCTGACTGTAACACTGACTGCACTGAGCATGTTTTACAGCGAAAGATAGCCTTTACGTACGCCGACGACCCAAAGTTGGCTTCTTAGTCAGCCTCTAGAAAGTTCCAAAAGTGAGTGTGCCCCGCGTGCGCACACCGAGCGAGCAAGTATTTAGCGGCAAGCACATGCATCCGGCACTTTCATTCGCGATCTCGCTCTCGCAACGTGCACATCGCTCTCACTTTGCCTAGCGCTCTCACCCAATCTCACCACCACTCTCTCCCTTTGTTCTCAGCGTCAACCGCGTCAACCAACACCCATCTCTCCATCCAACATGCCTGAACAGGACGTTGAAACCTTCGCCTTCCAGGCCGAAATCGCCCAGTTGATGAGCCTCATCATCAACACCTTCTACTCGAACAAGGAGATCTTTCTTCGTGAGCTGATCAGCAATGCCAGCGACGCCCTAGACAAAATCCGCTACGAGTCTCTCACCGACCCAACTAAGATCTCTGAGGTCAAGGACTTCCACATTCGCATCATCCCCAACAAGGATGAAAAGACTCTCACCATCATCGACACTGGCATCGGCATGACCAAGGCCGACCTGATCAACAACCTCGGCACCATTGCCAAGTCGGGCACCAAGGCGTTCATGGAGGCCCTGCAGGCCGGAGCTGATATCTCCATGATCGGTCAATTCGGTGTGGGCTTCTACTCTGCCTACCTGATTGCCGACAAGGTGACCGTGCACTCGAAGCACAATGATGACGAGCAGTACATCTGGGAGTCCAGTGCTGGCGGCTCTTTCACCATCCGCCCCGACCCGGGTGAGCCGCTCGGCCGTGGCACTAAGATCATCCTGCACCTGAAGGAGGACCAGATCGAGTACTCTGAGGAGCGTCGCATCAAGGAGATCGTCAAGAAGCACTCGCAGTTTATCGGCTATCCCATTAAGCTGCTTGTGGAGAAGGAGCGCGACAAGGAGATCTCTGACGACGAGGAGGAAAAAGAGGACGGTGCCGAGGAGAAGGCCAAGGACAAGGAGGACAAGCCCGATGAGGCCGGAGATGAGCCCAAGGTCGAGGATGTCGAGGACGAGTCCGAGAACAAGGAGAAAAAGAAGAAGACCATCAAGGAGAAGTACATCGAGGATGAGGAGCTGAACAAGACCAAGCCCATCTGGATGCGCAACCCTGATGAGATCAACCAGGACGAGTACGGCGAGTTCTACAAGTCGCTCACCAACGACTGGGACGACCACCTGGCTGTGAAACACTTCTCCGTCGAGGGCCAGCTCGAGTTCCGCGCCCTGCTCTTCATTCCTAAGCGCGCGCCCTTCGACCTGTTCGAGAACAAGAAGCAGAAGAACAACATCAAGTTGTACGTGCGCCGAGTCTTCATCATGGAGAACTGCGAGGAGCTCATTCCCGAGTACCTGAACTTCGTCAAGGGCGTGGTCGACAGCGAGGACCTGCCGCTGAACATCTCCCGAGAGACCCTCCAGCAGAACAAAATCCTGAAGGTGATCCGCAAGAACCTCGTCAAGAAGTGCCTGGAGCTGTTTGACGAACTGGCCGAGGACAAGGAGATGTACAAGAAGTTCTACGAGAACTTCAGCAAGAACATGAAGCTCGGCATCCACGAGGACAGCCAGAACCGCAAGAAGCTCGCTGAGCTGCTGCGCTACCACACCTCTTCCAGTGGCGACGAGATGTGCTCCCTGAAGGACTACGTGTCCCGCATGAAGGAGAACCAGAAGGACATCTACTTCATCACCGGCGAGTCGAAGGAGATCGTTGCCAACTCGGCCTTCGTCGAGCGCGTCCGCAAGCGTGGCTTCGAGGTCGTCTACATGGTGGAGCCCATTGACGAGTACTGCGTCCAGCAGCTGAAGGAGTTCGACGGCAAGACCCTGGTCTCGGTCACCAAGGAGGGTCTGGAGCTGCCTGAGGACGATGAGGAGAAGAAGAAGCGCGAGGACGACAAGAAGAAGTTCGAGAACCTGTGCAAGGTGATGAAGGACGTCCTCGAGAAGAAGGTCGAGAAGGTGCTCGTCTCGAACCGCCTGGTCAGCTCGCCCTGCTGCATCGTCACTAGCCAGTACGGCTGGAGCGCCAACATGGAGCGCATCATGAAGGCCCAGGCTCTTCGTGACTCCTCTGCCCTCGGGTACATGGCCGCGAAAAAGAACCTCGAGATCAACCCAGACCACCCCATCATCGAGAACCTTCGCCTCAAGGTGGAGGCCGACAAAAACGACAAGGCCGTCAAGGACCTGGTGAACCTGCTGCTGGAGACCTCGCTGCTCTGCTCTGGCTTTGGCCTCGAGGACCCCCAGACCCACGCCTCTCGCATCTACCGCATGATCAAGCTTGGTCTCGGCATCGATGAGGATGATCTCCCCGTCGTGGAGGAAGCTCCCATTGCCGAGGAGCCCATTCCCGACGCCGAAGCTGCCGATGCTTCTCGCATGGAGGAGGTTGATTAAGTTGTTCTTCCACCCACCCATTAGAATTAGTATTCGCTCTCCCCTTTGTGTGTGAGATGCTTTCTCTCATTTACTGTAATTAATATCATTTTATTTTACTTTTAACATCCACTCAACACTTGCTATTTTTCATTTGAATAGTTGATCTGGAATCTATCTCTCACTTGAATTAAAAGTGTAGAACTCTTTATTTCTCTCTTACCATCCAAAGAGTGTCTTTGTACTTGTAGAGTTAGTTTGATATTATTAAAATAGATTTATAAAATAAACTCAAAGTGTGCTTTATTTACAAATCGGTCACCGTTCAAGATTAAAGACAATGGGGTACGCCTGGAAAGAGCCTCGCTTTTGGCCCTCCTTGTCGTAGTTGAAGAACTTGAAGCAGCTGTGGCAAAAGTAAAAGAGCGTCCCTGGAAGGCGTCGATTGTTGAGGACGATCCACTTGCTGAAGCTGAGGAAGCACATCTCACACTTTACCTTCTGTATGCTCTCCACTGCGGTGTACTTTGGGTAGCCACAGGCTAGTTTCTCAGTGGAGGCCAGAAATTGGATGTCCGTGAAGGTGAGCAGGTGCTCGCAGTTGTTGGCGTGCATGTACAAATACGGCAAGCCTAAGTGAAAGGTGAGATCTTCAAACTTGCTCTGCTCCATTGATGCTTCGGTGAAGCGGCCGATGTTCCGTTCCGCCGCCCATTTGATAATTTCCTTTGAATAGGTTGCATTTTCACACCGAGCATCGTAGTAGAAGACGTTGTTGATGAAGAAGAAGCCCATCTTCTCGTGTTTTGTGAAACTTGGCAGCGGCTCATCGGGATTCTCGCTCAAGTCAGTGTTTGAGAGAATGTCGGAAATGCAAACAAATGCATCTCGCAGTACTGTCAGTGGTTGGTTGGACAGCACTTGAATTTCTCGATCCAAAAGAGGTTTTGTCTTTTGCTGTGGTTTAGCTGTTATCGGTTTAAAGATCTGCACTGTCAGTATTGCTAAAGGTGGTCGGTTTTTAGTTGTCGGCATCGTCGCCGTCTTAGTTGGCCTTTCAAGTTTTGTGTGTCTGTACTTTGCCGTTTGGAACATCCGATATGTACTGCTCATTAGCATCCGCTCATTGTGCTCATTTAAATTTTTCAGCGTTTCCAAGTTTAGTGATGAAATCGAGTTCACTGCATCTAGCTTGTCCTCTTCAATGGAAGAACAAAAATGGTTTGGATTAATCTCTTTCTGCAGTGATTTTACCGTCTCAATTGGTATGTTCAGGTCTTGAGCATCTTGCAGTTCATTCTGCCGGCTACTGTTGGCCACAGTCCACTGTACTTCGTCGTGCAGAGCACTGCTCCAGTGCTGAATAAACTCCCGTACCGAAACTTGACGAGGGTTGACAAAAGGAAAAACCGATACCTCTTTGAGATGATTCATTTTGACTCTTGGATAAAACACTTGAATTTTGTGGAAATCAAGTTTCAAAACAAACTGTCAAGCTTGCCGACACTTTTCCGAGAGAATAATTCGGAAAGATTTCCGGATAACTTTGAGGAACAGCCTTTTATTTTTTGAAAAAAATATTGTTTTTGCTTTATTTTGTTGATGTTTGAAAATAGCTTCGGACAAAATGGTTATCTAGAAAATCAAAGGTTGCAAATTCACAGAAAAAGCACAGCAAGCATCTATAGTGAGAAGGCATTTCCAAGAGTTAAAATTTGTGAACGCAGCGAAGTTTTCTCTTTGGTAAGCTGTCCATGAAGCTGAATGGTTTTGCCTCTTCTTCCTCCTGGTCCGACTGTTGTTTGCCTAGTTGAAGTATCTCAAAGGCAACTTCTTCATTGGTGGCAGTTGATGCTGGCTTATTGATCCACGCTTCAATGGCATCCTTAAACAGATTGATCACCGGCGACTGTTGCTCTTCAAGAATCGTTTTCACAATATCCTCCAATTCGAAAAGGTGCTCATCGGAAACAAATGGCAGTTCAATTTTCATAAAAGCCACTAGTTTAGAAATGTACTCGACATTGTGGCCACATTCGCCTTCAGAAGTGGCAATGTCGTGGGCAATTTTTGGCACTGGATCCGGGCCGAGGTAGAGCGAATTGCTTGGCAATGCAACGTACACTAGAACGAGAAAGGGCTCTTCTTTTGGGTCTCGCGGATAAAAGTACGTCAACAGAGTGTCATATCCTCCAAGATGAAGTTCTCGATTGTCCAGGTACGATCGTGCAATTTGTTCATCGTTTGGCAGAAAAGCTGTGCCCCAAGTTGAGCCCTAAAGAAGTAGACAATAGTTAAAATCCGTTCGGTAAGTACAAATTGATAATACAAACCTCTTCATCTTCAATGAGCGTCACAACTCTGCCCAACTGTAAGGATAAAATAACACAAGCTCAATTAAGCTGTTCAGTGTGACTGCTTCAATGAAGACTCACCTTGTCCGGTCGACCACGGTGAACATCGCTTCCCTGGTAGAACCTTCTCGAGTAGCCTTTAATTTTGCCAATCAGTGCCTTTTTGTGCTCGAAACCCGGATTCCAAATGAGCGACCCATAGCCAAAGACCCACAGATCAGATGCCATGATATGTGTGCGAGATTGCCGTAACAAGCTTTTGTACGTAACTCAGTGAGCAGAGGGTTATCCTTCTTACAACAGTTTCGATGTAAACAGTGATCACAGCAGAACTAATTTCTAGAGTGAACAAGAAGACGTTCCTTCTTTCTTTAGCTGACGAGACTGCTTCGGCTTACGATCAGAGTTCACGTTGCTAATCTCATAATGTGCCCAGACGAGGACGGCGAAGAAAATGATTGCAAATAGTTCGTGTGCGATTAGAACATCTGAAGATGAAAGGGGTGCCGCCGACGGAGGTGGAAGTGGATGTACCAGTGGAGGCAGTGATGATCTATGAGTGAGGGTGGTGGTGGCGGTGGTGGCGGTTGTGCTAGTGGTCAGACTGCTGTACCAGTGATATCACCACTTTTTGAAACGGTTTTCACCACTGATGATAAGAGCAACTCGCGTGGTACAGTGCTGCTGTTGCTGGGTGGGCTAGTGCAGACGATGTGCTTCACGATGTCTCTCTGTCTGGCTGGGTGATCTCTTTGGCACTGCCAAAACAAACTTCCTTCTCATCTGTTCAGCCGGTGATCGGCAGACAGGCGAAGGCGGCGAGGTCCAACAATCCACCACTACACTGAATACATCCAAAGTGTCCTCGATGAAAGTGGGCAGTACCGTTCTGGCAGCATTGACTGATCGGATGGTTGGCTGTGATCAGTGGCAGTCGACTGAAACCGAAGAAGAAAAGGTTATATTATGGCAGCATTACGAAAGTCAGCTGAAGTGAGCTGATTGTGTATTGAGTGCTTCTCTGTAGCTGAAACATTCGCTGCAAACGAGTCGCTGAAGGTACCTGGCACGAAGGGAGAGAGAGAGAAGCCGCCGGTAGCACTCACCACCTGAAGCACTCGCCGAAGCACAGCAGACGTGTAATGACAATCAGAGAAATGTAAATGGCAGTCCGATTGAAGAGACTTGCTAGGATTGCTACTGCTGCTGCTGCGGCGGCAGTGGCCAAAAAGAGCGCCACATGTGAGTTGTAGTGCTTTTGCTGGCGTTCTTTCTCTCACTCTCCAACACGGCACACTGCACGCACTTACTTGACTCGGGTGACGCAATAGACGGCACTGATTTCTTGCCCCGTAAGATTCTCCGCTGGTGTCCGGTGCTAGCTGGTTCCACCAGTCTGGCTCCACGCCGGCAGTGACTGCTCTCAGGCGGTCCAGTGCGATTCAAAGCTGATGCTGCTGCTGCTGCTGATGCCGTTGCCGTTGGTGGGTACACCATTCATTCTGTCTCTGAAGGAGAGAATACGCAGGCAAAGACGTGTGCCAATGCTGCGCTAGCGTAGCGGCAGACGAAAATAGAGTGTACTGAGGCTGTCTGCCCAAGAACGGCACGCCTGGAATGGAATGGAATTATCGCCAGCAGCGGCAGTAGCACTCTTTCAGCGACTGCCTTCTGCGCGCACTATACACAATCAGTTGAAGAAGCAGTGCAGTCACTGCCAACGAACTGTCGCTTGCTTGCTTGCTTGTTCTGACTGCTGCTGTTGTACAGCACAGCGCTGTGGCGGTCCCTTTGCGCGTGCCTGGCCTCTGAACCAGGATTAGGTTGTGCAACTGTGTGGGTGAGTGGGTGCGAGCAAGTACTGCTTCAGTGGGTTCTTGCTGACGATGACCTGTGCAGAACTTCAGTGACAAGAAGGCGAGGCCGGTGCAAAGGGCGCTGCAAGGGGTCCAGTTTCACCGATTATCGTTCATGTATCTGTGATGCACTCTCTCTTTATCAGCACAGCGAGCTGTCTGTGACGTGTCATCGATGGCGAAGTTGCGTTGTTGAAGTGAGGGAGAGTGTCACATCGACGTGGAAATATTTTATGTGCGTGCTCCCTTTCGCAGCAGGTCAGCCAACAGTTGTGCGTGCTCTACAGTGTATACACTACTGTGCTTTGAGTTTGTACCGGTTGCTGCATATGAGGATAAAACGACAATTTAAAGCATAAAGTTAATTTTTGTGTGCTCTACATTTCAAGGAAGGACGCTTACAAAGTACCAGTTGGACGACAATCAATGCGAATTGAACAAGGCAAGGTTAGCTCTGTGTTGATAGAACTTAGTCAACCATGAAGGGGATGATAAAGTGACCATGATTATCATTACTGTTTGGCGGTTGCAATACTCAATTGATTGCCACTCCACCGACTCATCATTTTCCTTGGAAAAGTGATTTCAAAAAGTACATTAGTGCAATTGAGAGACAACAGGTGGCAGATCGGAGATGAAAAATGCATTTTTCTTTTTCAACAAAAGTAATTAAAGTTGGTGAATGGCATTTGTAAACTTATACACAGTGCTGATTAAAATACAAAAAATGGCCAACAATGATATTGATCTAAAGCATATGGCCAGAGCAGCTGCGACTTTTGGCTGGACTTTGCTTAGTGGATTACCTCTGCCCTGCTCTGTCCATCAGATCCGCTGTCCATCTGCTGCTGTTGCTGTTGGTGTCTTAATTTGCCCTTTCGATTACGTGTTGTGTGGTGTGTTATGTCACCGACACATGGTCAGCAGCAAAATGAGAGAGAGAGAGAGAGAGAGAGAGAGAGAGAGATGAAACAGTTGAGCCATGTTCAGTTGTAGAGTTTACCTTCAGGCAAATATTTGCTTTGTGGGCCTGCTTCATCATCATCCGCAGGAGCAGCACAGCTCCAGTGGCATGTCATCTCGAGCAGTGCTTGTTCGACAGCTTCTCAAATCGATGACAAATGACACTGAGTCGGTTAATCGGCGTCTGTTTACCTTGAAGGTAGTACCACCAATGCTAGTCGGGAGTTGTTCAACCTGGCGCTATGACACCATTTGCAAAGCGGACGGAAGCACACTGCCCACAGTTATACTTGCGACTATTCCAATTTGCACTTTTTTGTTGCCAAAATGAAGACTGGGTTTGCGTTTAAACGGGTTGAACTTATCATTCGAGCGACACCTAAGTACCCATAGGTGAACAAACTAAAATGACTGTTTAGGACGAAACAGACCTCAGTTCAGTGGAAGCGTCGGCGGGAGGCTAGAAAGCACTCTCACAGAGAACACACTGATCGTCTAGAAGTGCCACCCAAGTGAATGACTTCCCTACCTCGATGCGCCTTTTGTCCGGTGCGCTTTTGTTTCTTTGGTGATCGTCACTTTTTTCTTTCAGCTTCATTCACTGCAATGTGTATGTGGCTATGCAAATCGATTCATAAATTGCCCTAATTTGACAGAAATAGTGTTCGCTAGGTGGTCAAAGTGTCAGATGCTTTACCGAGATAGATTTTAACATCAGTGACTGGGCTTAAACACTTTCCGAGAGTTACCCTGGAATTGATTGAGATATGGCAGTGATCAGAAGCTATTCGTATTCTTGTAATCCAATGCTATTCCTCCACCAACTGCGCTGAAGTTAGAAGCAGAGTATAATGGTTTCTGGCATTAGGACACATTGGCACCTTCTTCATTTGTCGGCGAGCATCACTTTTTGGCAGACAATTGCACGGTTAGCTGCTCTTGCTCGACGCGCCGTCAGTGCTATTGTTTATTGATGAATTATTGAAATGTTCAATCATCGCTAGGAGACGAGATAAATTATGGAATATAGACGGTAATGGGCGCATTAGTAGAACAGCAGAAGCGGCAGCACTCTTCTGACGACTGCTTCAGAACTGTCGATAATCGATTTTTCTTCTTTGCCGACCGCCAATTGCCCGTCTCCGTCTGCCTCTGTGCCAATTGTTCGTGTGCCAACTTTGCTTTCTATAGGAATGATGATGCAGCGGAAAATAGTATGCTTGTGCTCCTTGAGCACTTCTTCCAATGTGCCAGTCGATTTGATTACGATTTATAGTTGAGTGAGTTCCATGTACTTCTGTTACTCAAATGCAGACACCAAACAGCAGAGAATTCTGTCTGCTTATTCATTCCATGTAATTCAATGTCGGTGAGGCGCCGATGCGGCACATCGACACAGTGGCATTGGCAACAATTTGAGTGGTTCAATCAATTAATTCACTCATTCAGCGCACTCAACTCAACAGCCACTTTGCAGTTGATTCAATTTGCTGGTGTGCTTTTACTATCCTACAGACTGCGCCAATTCACACCTCTCCAATCAGGGAACAATGGCATTCGTGTACAGTTGAAAGGAGTCCAACTCATTCCGGTGCTAGTCTAGTCACCAGTTTCAAATAATTTCTAGTCAATGTCCATCTCATTAATTGACTATTTGTTAGAGTATAATTTCCTACAACAGCAATCGTTCTTTGCGTTAATTCTTTTCCCAACACAGGACACTTTATTCTCACGCTGTTGTCACTGGGCCACATTCACGGCGGGCCACCCTTTGGCAAGTTTGTCTGTCTGTCTCATCGTCACCGATCAAATGCGAACGATCTCTTTTTGTTGCTTCTTTTTCTTCCTTCTCTATTTTATTCTTAAGAGACTTGTGGCGCAATTGTGTCAGTAGTGGACAACAAGTGGACGAGATGACAAATTCGGTTCGGTTAGTGACGCTTCATTTGACGGCAATTCTCACTGACAGTCGGTTCTGTGTAGTGTTCGACTTGTAGTGGGCCTAGATTGAGCGGCGCAGATTCGTCTCGCGTGCACTGAAAATGAAGGCACCGAGAGCAAAGGGCTTACCTGGTCGGCACCGGTGACAGCAGTGGTCACTGGTGGCTGATCTGCTTCATTAGGCAGCGATCAGCACACGCAGAGATTTTGTCACTACTGCAGCTGACTGACTGATCAGTAATCGCTAATTGGAAGCCTGCTGCTCCACACGGCCCAATATGAAGTGTGCCATTAGGAGTAGTGAAGAGCGCTCTCCCTTTCTCAGACCTCTCTCTCTCTTCTCTCTCTCTCTCAATATGTACCTGGGCCCTCTCAGGTCTGTCAGAATCAAGAAAGAGGCACTCACACATTAGGGTGAAGACTGCGGGCAGTCGATCACACACATATGCTCAGGTGAAACGATCTCTACTGGTGGCGCAAGAATCAAATGATGATCGGCTGGTTTGCAGGCTCAGTGACAGTGACCGGTGATTGATCGCATCATGTTGTCTTCATTCGTCATTTTGTTTGTTTGCATTGCCTGCAATGGCTGCCACCGCCACCACCACCAATCTCTCCAAATGCTTGATTTATTGTTGGCTCAATCGAGGGCCAAAACTTCAGGTGGACGTCCAAGTGAGAATCGTTTTGTAGCGATCGAGGTAATAGCAGTGCTCAACTGTGAATATTGGGCTGGAGATGTCAATCAATGTTCACTGGCAGGCACTTCACAGTAGGCCTGGTCCCAGGAGCGCTGATGAGTTTGGCCCCTTTTTTCTACCTTCCCCAGTCACCGGCGTTTCTTTCTACCTGAGAGCCTTCTCACTCATTTCTGTCTTTTACTAAACGGCGCAGTTTATTAATATAATCTGCCAATTGTCTGCGTCCCTCTAAAAGACGTAATCATCGAGGATTACAGAGAAGCCCACGGTGCCGACGGGGCTTTTTATCTCCTCCGCTTGCTCAACTGTAGAAAAAGCAGAATTCAACGCTTGTGAAGAATTGCACCGAATGAAACCCAACTCGATCAGTCATCTCGAAAAGCTGTCAGCTGTGTGATACTTTGCAAAATCACCGGCAGATTCACAATTCTTTGGTATGTGGTGCACCATCGACGTTGGCGGACCTTTGTGCTCAAAAAGGAAGATCAAACTTTCCTCGGCTTCGATTCTCTAATTGACTCAACTGAATATTCTTTTGGCAACACAAATACAAGCACACATTTGTAGTGGTCTCTAGTAAGACTTTCTACCACTAAGCACTATTTCACCGTCTTTCTCTTCATTTGGCTTCATTATCAGCTGTCAGCTTTTCATTTAACAGTGGAGATTGAAACAGGTAAGAGGCGAACGACTATGTCTTCTTGACAGTGTCTCCAGTGTGTGTTTGTCGTCATTGCTGTTCTCTGAAAGAGCAGCTGTCCAACTCTGCTGGCCACTCGACGGCTTAGAGGCGACAGACTGACTGACTGACTAAGTAAATGTCACTGGCACTGGCTGCCATCCAGTTAGCCAAACACTCTACTCGGACAGTCTACTTCTAATTGGCCGCATCACAGTGAACAGCATCGACGGCAGCAGTGTGATATCAGTTAATTGCAGAGCCCCATTTATGCCTAAAAAGGCACGTTGATCGCGCAAATGAGCACACAAGATGGAATAAATCATCGCGGGTTGTGTCACACCAGAGGACAAGGAAACGACTCAGATGGCGGCGACGATTAGTTCGGGCAAATGGTCTGCAGACTGAACACCGTATGTCTGTGTGTGTGTTGCCTTCGTGTGGGCGGTGAATGGTGAGCGGAGAACATGTCCAGACGACACGGTCGCCTTCTGTCCGTCTCTCCGACAACATTACGGTGAACTATGGTGATGAAACATTTGTCAGCAGATGATGGTGATGGCGATGCGGAGACGAGGTGTAGAGAGGACAGTGCTTCTTGGAAGAGAGAACGAAAGAATGACCACCGAGCTCAGAATGCTCCCTCAGAAGTGGTTCTACTGATTCGGTTCACTGATAATAAAGGTAGAGGACATTTTTTAATTATGTTGCAGTGCACTTTATCACTGCTTTTGTGCGAACACCATTTTTTTAGTGATTCAGTCAATTTTTGCCTCGTGTATTTCTAATTGTTTTTTTCAGTTTCACCTCTACAATGGGTATTACAAAATAGTTGTGGCAGGTTGCCAGGTAAAGTCAATCAGAATAGTCTAAAAGTTTACTGATGGCTAAGCATCAGGGTAATTGTGTTGGCATTTTTTTGCCTGCCGTTGGCAATTCCACCGCAATTAGATGTGTAACGTAATGTAGAATCAATGACAGCTTCACTGCACTTCAGCAGCATCGACATACACATTCACTCACGAGCATTTGTGCTTATGAATCTTCTTCTTTTTTTCGGTCTCTTCCTCTGTCGCCACCTGCGGAATTTGAGTTCGCATTTATGAATTAGTCGATTAAATTCAGCAACAAGTGGCACTTTCCTATGACCTTCTCTGCTTTTTTGGCTCCACTGCCACACCATCTTCAGTGCCATGCTTCAGTGCGCCCAAGTTTCAGTTCTTCTTCCAGCAGTGGCAAAGTGCTGGGGTGAAATGGAAAAAAAATCTTCACAATGAACAGTGCCTCCAGGTATATTGAGAGTGCAGAGTGTCTGCCGCAAGAGTGTCTACCGAGACAATGAAACACAGACAGCAAATTATTCAGCAGATTACCTCAGAGCACACGACTCAAATGGGCAAGCGACTCGGAGACTGGCCTAGCTATCCGACAACTCTGTTTCTGATTGATAAAGAACGTCCACACGTTAGAAGCTAGAGCTAAATATTTCTGCGCTAGTCCCCGCTGCAGGAATCACTTTCACTCAACTTCGTCGTGAGTGTCGTTTTTGGTGAAAGCATCATCACTTTGCTGTGTCATGTCGCCGTGGCCTTCTGCCTCTGCCTCTGCCTCCTCTTCTACCCTAATGTCTGCCTGCTCGTTATTGAGTCACTCATGCATGTATTTCTGTAGTCTTTGTTGTAGCTCCGTTCATTCTCAACATCTTGAGTTGCAGCTTGACGGTCCTCACACACACTTACACTTACATACGGGTACCTAAACAGGTTTCTTTTATCGACCTTTATCTGTCACTTTATTTATGTGCTCGTTTGTTTTGCAAAAAGAAAAAATTCTTTTTAGAGAGAAAGAGAAAAAGTCAAGTTTGAAGGAAAGCTCGCTTTGCTTCAGAAGAACGAAAACTTTTTTGTCAACTTCTTCATCTTCACCACAATTCTCTTTTTCTTGTACTTCTTTAATAGTGAGCGCAAGCCTTTTTATTTTTAAATAAATTTGCTATCAATGGTCAGTGAAATGCAAAAAAAAGTAAAAACGTGAAAACATGAAATTGTTGACCTTCACCAGAGAGACTGATAAAAAGATGTGACAGCAACGGTGTGACAAGGCGCCACACAAGTGATACTGGTGATTTAGAGGCAGCAGAGAACTGCAGACGACGGTGATGCAGGAAAGGTTTTGATCTACTTTTGCAATCGCCATTTGCCGTTCTGCTTCAGAAACTCTTGACAACACTGAATGAGAGAATTGCCCCAGAATCCTCACACGGGAAAAACACCAGTGAGCAGACAATGCCTGTGCGTTTGTACTTCACAACATTCGCTACTTACCATTCTCAATCTCAACCACTAAATTGTCTGTCTCAATTGCACCAAAAGATCACATTTGATTTTGGTATACTGCAGTGTTCCTATTCAATGTCAGAGCTGAAAGTGCCACTGCTACATTTTCTGCTGCTAGTGCCGCCATAAACATAAGTGTTTATGCGACTATTACACATTTGATTTTCTTTTGAGCCTTTTTTATGCACAACATCAGAGAGAAAAGATTTTCCTTTTTATTTGCATAAAAATATGACTGCCCATTACCCGAAGTGACTGCACAGGCTGTTCGCCGATGTTTGTGCCCTGCCGCCTTTGCACACTAGACCACACTGCAATGTCTTTCTTTCTCTCTTTTGTCGTATTTATATTTCTGGCTGTAGAAAATAATTAAAAAGAATTATGGTCTCTCAACTGTTTCTTTTTCTTCTTTTTCAGGGGCACCGAGTGAATAGCTGACTGGAGAAATGAAGACAGAGAGGCCGAACAGTGGCGAGAAAAAAGTGGAGAGAATAACGCCAAATTGACATGTAACAACTAATTTTTATTGTTTCACTGCCACTGAATTGTGCACGAGCAAGACCGCCTCTATTCATTTGACACGGCGATTCACAACCTCTGCCATTACTGCCGTTGCCGCCACCGTTGAAGACGATGATGATGATGATGATGTGAGCAAACGAGCACATCTTTTCCATCCTCGTCAAAGAGCACAAAGTGTGCGCTGCAGCAAATGCGCATGCAAACGGCAACAGAAACCAAGTTCCCCTTCAAACCATTTAGCAGTTCATTTCAGGCAGCTGCAAAGTACTAGTGGCTAGTGGCAGGAAAGGCTATCAAATGGTATTCTCTCTCTCTTTTCCTTTCCCTCTCTGCCTCTTTTCTCAATCTGCTACTGCTTCTGTTGATGCTATTTGACGCATTTGTGCTGCTGATTTGTGCCGCTCACCCCAGGGATAATGTGCAGACTGGTGCAATGATACAGTACCACTTCCAGACAGTGCTAGACATTCTCTGACCAGTCATTGTAGCCGCTGTTGATGGCACACACGCACACACACACATGAATACTTGCACAAAACACCGACTCGAAGTGTTCGTGTTATGGCGCCAATTAGCTAGTTATGTTTCACTTCATTTGTCGGCAGCTTTTTATGCACCTAGACTTTCCTTTGCCCATCTCTCTAGCAATATTCTGCGTACAATAAGTATAAACACAAGAGTGAACACAACACTGGACAAGTGTTGCAAGTGGCAGTAGAGCGCGACTCTAATGACCGAACGCTCTTCGACCCCTAAGCTGCTGGTCACGGGCAATTGCCGTAGCGGCACTGTTCAACAAGTGTCAATGAGCTGCTCAGTGAAAGTAAAAGGAAAAATTTGGTGTAGAGCAGGCTCCACTTTTTATTTGTTATGTAAAGCTCGACAATGCGACAATTGTACCAGTATGCTGAGAAGAGTATGGCACTACCGTTGACAAAGTGTAGGCAGCACTACTTTGACATCGTTTGAGCAACGTCGGCGGCAGATTGTTTGAGTTACCTTGAGACCAGAGCAGTCGGCTTCTTGCTTGCTTTCCAGCCAAACGATTGCCAGTCGACTGAATGAACACCAGTGCACTGGTAGTCTTTGAGGCTCCCTTCTGCTAAGTGCTGCATTATTGGCCGGACTCGATTGTTTGCACTAATAATATCAATTGTGGGCTTTGCTTTTACTACATTGGGCGCCTCAATGCTATATTGGACGAGATTTGCCTATTTGCGCCTGAAGAGAAGTGATGTTGGTGATCATTCATGGAAAGAAGAGAAAAAGAATGCTACTACCTTGCCGATGCCTTCTCTCTCCTTCTTCTGCTTCATTCTCATGTCATCAAGGAGAAGATAAAGGACCCGCTCTCGTTGACAATTGTCGTTTGCTTCTCCGGGAGTTCAACAAAATCGAGAGTTTGTATATACATATTCAGAAATGAGAATAGAGTGCAGCATGGCAAATATTGCCTCCGCTATTGACTTTGCTCTATTTGCACTAGCCAGGCGAGTCTCTGTTTGTGCTCGAGCTTTAATTGGAAGTGGAAAACACAAAGTCAGTGGTGATGCTGATGATGGGCGCGTAAAGTGAAAGCGATCACCACCAGCAGATCATCAGGCGAGCATCAGTGCCGCTATTGACTGAATGCACCTTGCTTGATGACAAGTGTGAGTGAGTGCTCTCCACACGACGATCGCCGACAAACGCCCTCCGGATGAATCGATCGACCACTGCACTTTTTGTGGACTGTTCGCCTTCACCACCATCATCACCTCTGGTCTAGTATCATACTAATGCACTGCTGACTTTACTGTCCTCGGTTTATTGCTTAAATAGACTGAAAGTAGGCAGAAAGGAAGAAGGAGTCTATTTGCCTGCTGTCAGGTCATCATCAGCACTGGCAAGCTGGCCAGCCAGTAGTTCTCGGTGAAATTCAATCTTTTTTTTGCCTTCCAAGTTCATTAGTCGATCCTTCATTGGCTATCGATTAGGCCTCTCTGTGGACAGGGGCCTAGCAGCCATCTGAATGGTTGCACACTTGTTGCCCTGCAACTGACCTGGCTGCCAGCAGATACGGGTGGGTGAGTTATTAGACACTGACAGAGGAAGGAATGGCTGTCAGCGTCACTTTGATCCCAAAATAAATATCTCTTCGAGGCTGCAGTGGCCCCGATTGCCCTGCCACGGTGCTGTAATAAGCGATTCGAGTAGCACTCATTCTGGTGCTGGCTCCAGCTGACGCTCTAGCTTCTTTAGTGATTTGTCTTGATGGCCATAAAAGCGTCATCTCGTTTTCAACAAGTTTTCAGTGGCAATAAACGTTGGCTCTCCGTTCGCTTCGGCAGAAGAAGACGCCAACGGTGGAATTGCCACACTATTCCCATGACTTTTGTTTAACTTGTGAAACAAACACCACCGATGAGCGACGATCACTGTTGCTGCTCTTCAGTAGTCCCGGTGCTAGCGTAGGAAAGTGAGAGAGAGGAGAGAGAGAGAGAGAGCAGTGCATTAATGGCCTGAGACCATTAGATCTAATGATGAGCTCTTGGACGTGCCAATGTGTCACAAGAGCATTCTCAAAGTAAGTGCTGGTGGCGGTGAGGACGGTGCAGCACCGAAGTTGAGACGAGGTGTAAGGGGGAAGCTGTAAATGCCTGAGGAATGCACTGGAAAGTAAAGTTGACGAAGAGTGTGTGACGTGTCCGGGCACATGTCACTGTGAGGATACTGATCTGCTCGTGCTGCTATGCGCTAATGTGATCTAACGACCCGCAAAGAAGAAGCCCTCTCCTTTTGGGCCTCCTTTGGTGGCAATTACAGCACTACTGCACCGCACTACAATGACACTTCTCCTGCTGCACAGTTCTCTGCCTCAACTTGGGCAACTTAATCTGTTCACTAAAGCTGGGCAACTGCTTCTTCTCTTTCCTTCAGTTGATCGTCTTGCAGTTCCTGTCCGTAATTGATGAACATATAATGAAGCCTGTCTCTGCTAGTGGTAAAAGTTAGTGAACTACACGTTTACAGTAAAACACTTCATTTGATAATGGATTCTTTTTATTATTTTGTTATTATACTACATCATTTACAAGAATTTGCAGTGATAGGGTAATCGCGCAAATATGAATAAATACACAAAAATGAAGCAATGCTTAGCTGATGACCGAAGCTGCTTCGTTTAGGTGAAAAGAAAGAGACTATGTACAAAAAGGTGAGACAAGGGGTATGTACAGTAAACAAAGAACAAAGAACAAAAAAGAAGAAACAACAAGTGGGGTGGCAATCGGTGGTGATGGGGGCGGTGATGGTCAGGCGGTCAACGTTGCTGGCGATGCTGCTGCTCTGCTTCTTGTGACTGCTTTGGTGATGCCACTTCAGATCAGGCAGACACAGAGGTCATGCCTGTCGTCTGTCGTGTAGGTGGCCAGCAGCGTACACTAAGTGGAGGCACAGCGACAGCGCAGCAGCGGCAGAAGAGAGGGCGAAAGTGCAATGAGAAAGCTCGTCCAGGAGGAAATGCAGAGTGAGATGCATAGTAATAAATAAGTAGTAAGTGTGTGTGTGTGAGTGTGTCTGCAAGTGACACTGATCAGTAAGGTGATGTGGTCGAAGAAAGAAAGAAAGAGATAGTGAGTGAATGAGAAGAGGACCGGACGAGAGACAGACACTTCTCAAGTGTGGCTGCTGCTGCTGCTGCTTCTGTTCGCCAACAGGTAAGCTCATCGGGAGAGGAGAGAGGAGAATGAAAGAGAGAAAGATAGGGCACAGAAAGACACGCCGTGACTCGATGACTGCTGACCATGGACCGAAAGTGAGAGAGAGAGGTTGAAGTGTCGATGGTGAAAGTGACACACACTATGACTTGACTGGTTTGGATTCAAAGGCTTTGAAGTGACTTTGGCCAGTGATGAGGCCAGTGGAGATGAAGAATAAATAGGCAATGGAAGGTGTAGCTGGCTGTGGTGAGAAGGGGGCATCACAATATGACTGACTGCAGTGAAGAAGGAGAACGAAAGAAGGAGAAAGAGACGAGGAAGATTAGGCACAGCGCAGGCACAGTTGTTCACGATGATGATTGCAAATGGTCCGCTGGGAGAGATACAAGGTGCAAGCTGGGCAGAGAGAGCATGAACACACACACTGCGGCTACACTTCGGTCGCCTGAAGCTTCGACTTGGGATCGTTGTAAATTGGCTGCGAGTAGTGGTTCTCTATCACATATACCGAGTTGGACCGGCAACCTTGCTGCTGCTGTTGTTGTTGATGCTGCATCCTCTGCAGGGTAGCGGCGAATTGGATATTGTTCTGGAGGTTGTTGCTGCCACCACAGTGCACCTTTGCTGTCTCCTGTGACGTCTTTGGCTGTTGCTGCTGTTGCTGATGGTTGTGCTGCTGGTGGTGGTAGTTGTGGTGGTGGTGGCTGGCAAACTGCTCGCCCAACGCTCGACCACTGTTGCAGTCACTGAAGAGAACAAAAGAGAAGGAGCAAGGAAGATCTCGATTAGTCATCACGGTACACTTAATTGACTCATTAATTGTCTACGGGCCGGGCAGCAGCAGAAGCAGCAGCAGAAGCTACTTTGGCTACTGCGCGTAGCTAATCGCCTGGGAGGCAGGCAGGCAGCGGGCAATCATTAGGTCGTTCGCGACTGGCTTACCTTTTCTCAGGACAAATGGCCACCGTTTGACTGGCGTAGATGTCCAGGTTTGACTGCTTCGGTGCATGCACCGTCTGGTAGATCTGCTGACTGGAGAGGTTGTTCGTCAGCAGATTACTCTTCGACGGCTTCTGCAGCTGCTCGTAGGTGTGACTGTACGGGTCGTCCATGTTTGAGGACATGGCTGAGGACAGTTTCACCTGTTGCTGCTGTTGCA
Source organism: Tyrophagus putrescentiae (assembly GCA_024499935.1). NCBI lineage: Eukaryota > Metazoa > Arthropoda > Arachnida > Sarcoptiformes > Acaridae > Tyrophagus > Tyrophagus putrescentiae. Next base: position 4,140,014 of record JAMZRA010000002.1, read on the forward strand.
TGCAATCTGTGTTCAGTGCCTTGTAGTTTGCTCCCAGCGTCTTGTAGCCGTCCTTCTGCAGAGTGGCTGCCTTGTGGGCAAAGTGGGGCCCGTAGACGTACTCATTGGTGACCTTGCTCTGGCTGGCGTGGCTGTAGTGGCTGTGATAGCTGCCGCTGCCGCACTTGTTCAGGTGTGCCAGTGAGGAGGTTCGGTCGAGTGCGTTGACGATGACATTGGCCGCAGATGGGTTGAGGCACTGGTCGAGGCACTTGTTGTTCAGACCACTCATCACTGCATTGTGCTCATTCTGTCTTCTCGCCTCCTCCTCGTCTCGTCGCGACTTCATCTTACTCTCCCGTCGTCGCCAGACGCGGCAGAAAATGAACACCGCCAAGATGATGATGGCTAGCAGTGGAAGGGAGATCGAGCCAAAGATGATCAGCGGAAGCTTTCCACTCGAAAAGGACCTTCATCACCGTTGCTGCTCTGAGGTTCGGAGAAGGCAAAAGTGGAGTTGCTGAACTCACAGCGAGAACCGTAGTAGCGCTGGGTACAGGAGCACTCAAACTCGCCCACCAGGTCTCTGCAGGTGCCCCCGTTCAGACAGGGCCTAGCCGCGCAGTCGTCCACATTCACCGAGCAGTCCTTGCCGGTGTAGCCGGGCGGGCAGGTGCAGGTGTAGTCGTTGATGCGGTCGCTGCAAACGCCGCCGTTGGCGCAGGGCTTCATCAGACAGTCGTCGACGTTCACCTGGCACAGTTCGCCCACAAAGCCGGGCACACACAGGCAGCGGAAGGAGTTGATCTCGTCGACGCAGCTGCCCGAGTTCAGGCATGGGTTCGACTCGCAGTCGTTGATGTTCACCTCACAGTGGTCTCCGGTGAAACCGGCCCGACACTGGCAGGTGTACCCCTCTTCGCTTTTGCCTGATTCAGTAGAGTTGGCCAAACAGTTACCGCCTGGAAATGGTAAGAGAGAAAGAGGAGAAGGCAAAAGGTTAGAGTGTTGTTTGGGTTTGTTGAAATGCTATTTATCGAGAAATGTAGAGAGATGAATTGAAGACAGCGACCATCAGTATTACTTACCATTAAGACAGGGGTTCGGCTGGCAGTCCTTCTGCTTCACCTGGCACTTGCTGCCGGAGAAGCCCAACTTGCAGACGCACAGGTATCCACTGGGTCCGTCGACGCAGGTGCCATCATTGTCGCAGGGGTTGCTCGCACAGGCACTGACAGGATGCTCGCAGTGGTCGCCCTGGAAACCGGTGGGACAGTGGCAAGTGTAGTCCGTGGCATTGCTCTGTCAAAACAATAAAGATAAGAGAAATTGAATGATCGATTTATCGGAAATCCGTCTAAACAAATCATCAACGGCGACAGGCAAACAGAATGGGAGGGGGTGATGCAGCCTGCTGATAGTTCTGGCGTCAGCAGGCGTGTGTTCAGTTAGCTTGTAGACCTCTTGACATTCTCAAGTGGTTGCATGTTTGTGTGTGTTCAAATGGCGACGATGTCACCAGGTAGGCAGCTGACTGCAGTGCAAGTGCCCGTGCACGAGACAATGGCCACTTCGGTGGATGCTCTCGCGCGCTGCCGACTAGTGATAAGCGCGGTCAGATGGAGAGAGCGAGGAGAGAGAGAGACAGTCTGAGGACGATGTACGATGTAACCTACGAGAATGGGCCATTGTCTTTGCTCACAGAGGTTGACTCTGATGTTATCTTATCGAGGCTGTGTCTTCTTACAGCACACTAGCTGAACGGCAGCAGCAACAACAACAACAAATGCGGCAGTTCCCTGGCCTCTGCTGGCCTTCGAACAACAACAAAAAGTGATGCAGTAGTGCTAAAAGCGAACTGACTTCTCTCAACTTGGATAGGTAGGGACAGAACAACTGAGCAGAATCGACAGAATGACACTATGGCGGCTTTTTACTCTATTCTTACTGAAAAAGGTCTGCCACCAGACAATGGCAAGCGAAGGGTAGAGTGAGCGAAGAAGAGGGAAAAGAATTGCGCTCAATTGGCCTTGTCGCGCGTGTCTGCTCCAGTTGAGTGCCATTACGAGCAGTCAAATACAATTAGCGAGCTAAAAGGTGCGCTCAGAGGCAGACAACAGCAACAAGAAGAGTAGCAGCAGCAGCCCATTAGCGAGCATCAAGTGTGGCGCGAGCAAACTACTGCCTTCAGGAGAGCGCCAATCACCTTTCGGTAGCCTTCACTTCTCTCCTGCTGCTCTTTCATCACCAAGAGCAGACTCATCAAAGGTGGAATACAAAGGAAGCGCTAAGTAGCATTGCAGGCATAGCCTTTGCCCTCTTTCCAGTGAATGGCCCACAAATTAGACAATTGACTGCCTCACTGCCACACCGTCTGAACTGCCACTGCAGAATTCTGCCTGGCTCGAGATGAAGAATTGTGCTCATTCGCACGTCATATGGGAACGACGTAAAAAAGAGTGCTCAACCAGCACCACCGCCATTGGTGGGCACATCATTAAGCAATGGGGCACAAGCAATTCGTCTGAAGTGAGTGCTAGTCGCTGATCAGACGGCTAGATAAGTGTTAGATCACCACCAGGCTAGGGTTGCTCAGTCAAAATGCAAAGGTGCTCAATGGTGGCCCAGGACTACTACTGCACTTTCCTTTCTTCTTTGGCGAACACACACTGACCATCTGCAGTAGGAAAGAACTGAAACAAAGAAAAGGAGAAAGGGAAAGAAAGAGACTGGCAGACACATGTTGCGGGTGCGACGAGAATTGGCCAACAGCAGTGGACAGCAGTAGCAACAGCAGTTACCCGACTGCAACATATGTGCACTGTGCTAGGCGGAATTGAAAGCTAGCGCACCATATGGACTGATTTTCTTCTTTTTTAGCTAACTCTATTTATTCCTCAGACCACTATCGGCAGACAGACGCCATTTGTAAGCTCGCAAATTGTGTGTAAAAAAGCAGTTGCAAAAAAGTGTTGACATCTTACCTTGCACGTAGCTCCATTTTGGCAGGGTGATCCTTCGCAAACGTCCACTACCTTCTCGCACTGGACGCCGGCAAATCCCGGCGGACATGAGCATGTGAAGGAGCCCTGGCCAGTGTTGCTGCAGGTGCCGTTGTTCTTGCAGGGGCGGTGGTTGGTGCAGTAGTTGAGATCTGCGTCAGAGCAAAGACGGAAGAGAGGAGAGAAAATCAATTAGGAAGTGTGCATTATAGCAAAAGGTGAGCGGTGTGAGCAGTGGCAGAAGGAGCAGCACTTACCGAGATTGCACATCAGACCACCCCATCCTTCTTCGCAGATGCACTCCCAAGGCCTGGAGCAGCTGCCGTGCTTGCAGTTGGGGTACTTGATGCACTGGGTGCAGTCTTTGCCAGTCCAACCTGATCGGCAACGACACTCGTTTGGACGAATGCATTCGCCATTGGTGGAGTTGCAGTGGTTGCACACCGCTGTCAGTGGGGATGAGGAAGAGGAGAGAAAGAGAAAGAGAAAGATGCAAATTAGTCAAGTGAAATCGATACGCCGACGACAGTCTGGCGCAGTGCAGACGACAATGGGACAGGAGCAAACAATGGAGCTAAGCAATGGAGGTAGTCGATAAGTGGCAATATATGTGACTGATAAGCGATGCCAGTGCACTGCTCACAAAACAAAGAGGTAAGCCAGTCGGCGGTCAACGATCCAACGAGCGGTTGATTTGTAGAAAGGGACAGACAGAGCGCATGACAGAATAACTTAGAGGAAGCGGGTGAAGTGAGAGCGATCTGCTGTCGGCAACAGTAAATGAATTCGGCAGCAGTTATAATCATTGGCTACTTAATTCGTCTGCTGCAGTTGAGGACGGTTTGGGAGAGGACACAACCAGGCTGGTTAAGGGCAGCCACCACCACCACCATCAGGAGTACTACTGTGCTCAGCTCTTCTCCTCGATCGAGCAGGAGAGATGATGATGACACCGACAAAAGCGACAATGTGAGCTGAACGATGATAATGGCAACTGAGGTTACACATCAACAGCAGTAGCGCAGCAGCAGCAGTCTCGGGTAATAAATGAGACTGCTCTCACTGTCGGTGTCGGACAGGCAGAGAGAAAGAAGCAGCAGAAAGTTCTCACTTGGCGCCAGGCGCTTCGAGTGGAGTCCTTTTTTAATTAGCTCACTGTTCTTTCTCTCTCACTTATTTACTTCTCACCCCCTCTTTTTCCCCATCCCCAAGTTCTCCTCCTTCTCCTGCACCGCAAGATTTGCTACTGTTGGCAGTAGTGTTTCATATTTTTATTGTTTTATGGACTTGAAGTGCTTCGTATATTCACGGCTATTGAGGCTGCAGATAGGCTATAAGCAATTTGTTCCGCTTGATATGCAATTAAGCAACTAGTCCGCGCTACTGAAAAAGCAGAGGGGGCAAGGGAGGCTGAGCTTTAGGTCGAGGACTCATCGCGTAACTTGCCAGCAATGCTCAGGGATGAGTTCATCAGCGTGCAGACTGTGGTGCACTGCCTCGCAGTCTGCCTGCATGACTGCCACGCTCAGAGTGCACCACATTCAGGCAAATGTTTCAATTCTGGCTCACAAAACACAGGCGAGCAAGATTCTACGCCAGCACTGCTGTCGGCGTTCAGGTTTGAGCCTCCCGTCTTGAAGGAGCTGATGAAGCTGAAGCCACTGCTCAGTGCTCCCCAGTGCGACAGTGGCAGTGTCTAGAGCGAGCACTGGTCGATGTCATCGGCAAGTCTGAGAGAGAGAGTCACCGCAGACTCCTCGACGGGATGTCCGGTTGTCATCTCATAAATAAATAGTGAATAGCACTGAGCGGTCTCTTTCTGTGTTTGTCCTGTGTGTGAGCACTGAGCACTGCAGTGATCACCACTAGCACCACCACCACCACCACAACTACCATCAACAGGAGGAGAACTTCGATCACCAGACCACTGAGAGGTTCTGTTGTGTTCTGTTCTAAACGCATATGTTTCGGCGCGATTAGCAGCTATCGCGCCAGTGCAAACTTCCTTAGATCAATATTTAACTTTTAGTGGTGGTGGTGCTGCCGTTGCTGGCAAAGCATTTTCATTTCAATTTTTCTAGCTTACCCTCCACCCTCCTCCCAATTGTCTTTGTTTGCCCCTTGTCAGTATATTACAGCGAATGTACAGTCAAAGAATGGCACTTACGTCGATCGCAGTATTCGCCAGTCCAGCCCGGGTGGCAGATCTGCTTGCCACCGGGGCCGCAGTTGTAGTGGCCAAAGTTGTCATCTCGAGCGGTGCACTTGTTGGCGCACGTGTTGCCAAAGTAGTCCTTCTGGCAGAGGACTCGGTAGGAGAAATGCAGTGACGTCTGGTTCTGCAGACTTCGCTTCGATGTCCATTCCTGGCTGACGGCCAGTGCGTCTCGCTGCTTGGCGTAGTAGCGCCCAATGAGGACGGCGGTTTTGTCATCTGTGAAGGGGCAGAAAAAAAGGGAAAGAAAAGGTCAGCGGCTGGGTTCAATCACATTTCACACTGATTGCCATGTGCAATTGTTCGTGTAATATTTCAATTGGTTCGCGCCGATTGCCGGTGCAAGCAGGCAAAGTAGTAGGTAGGTAGTTAGGTGATCGTCAAAAGACTATCGTCAGCTTCAGGTGAAATGAAGCGAAGAAGAAGAAAAGACGCTCAGCAATTGACGGCATCTGAAGTCCATTTCAAAGGAGAAATAGCTGAAACTGGCCAGTCAACGTAGAGGTGACGGAATTAAAGCTGTGCGTGCTCCAAATTGGTTTTAAGCGCGCGCCTCCAAAGAAAGAAAAGGAGAGAGAGTCAGAGAATTCGCATCCGCCGACTGGCAATACGGAGCATCGTCAAGTCAGGTAAATTGAGTTAGGAGCACACAATTGCCACTGACAGGCACTGCTTATTAAGACAATGGAGAGAAGGTAATAGCAAGCGGAAAGGAGCCCCAGTGAAGTGGAAGAAAGATGGAGTGCCGAAGGAGACTGAGCAAGAACACTGTCGCACACTGCATCCTCCGTACTGAGGAGAAGAAGAGTATCAATTAAGAAAAAAAAGAAGAAGAAGCAGTGCAGCGAAGGGGGCCAAGAGAATGCAATGAGAATTAAAGTGAGTTTCTGCTGCTGAGCTATCTTCTGGAGACAATCTCGTGCACGGCAGTGGACAGCGGTAGGTCGTCTTTCGTCGTCTGCAGAAGAATCAGCAGCAGCAGCAGCAGCAGTAGCAGTCTTAAGATGTTTCACCAAGGAACTACGCTTCAGCGAGGTTTTCTTGCGAGAAAGCTGATTTAGCGCAGGTAAAGCGTCACGGAGGGGACAGTTTGCATCGAGGGCAATAAGTCGAACGATGTGTAATTATCGTGCAGCGTTCTGGCTACCTAGAACGCCGCGCAGCACTGTCCCCTCCATCAGGTGTCTTCTCTGGCAGGCCGCAGAGTTACCAGCACTGCAGTCCTTCAGTCAGTCTGTTTGTCAGTGCATTGTCAATTGGCCTGACGATTGGTCTCGAGTCACTAGCCACCGTCGACTCCAGGCAAAAGTGTCCTTCTTCTCAGGTCGTAGTAGAAACTGGCAGTAGTTAGTAGTAGTGCCTTAGACGTCACCGCAAAGACGAGCAACTACCATTCATTAGGTTCATTGAGGCCACCAGCAGCAGAAACAACACTACCTGAGCTACAACAGTGGCCATCACTGAGTTTGAGTGAGTGTATGCGCTTAATTGAGCTCTGATCTTTAAAAGTCATCTAGGGTTTGCAATTTGGACAGTTGCAGTTGAAACAGTAGAGCAATGTCCTTTTGAGCTTCTCACACTTGGTGGCGGCGGCAAGATCACAAAGTTGATTGGCCGTGAATATGGTCAGTGGTGGTCACTGGTGACCGACTGATGCTGATCAACTGGTGGCACTGCCGGTCAGATGTCCGCAGAACAAGTGCGCATTTGCCAGAGCAGGCCTAGCAGTAGAGATAAGCAGGGACGCACTTAATTAATCTCCATCTAAAGGCTACACAGTGACAGGCTACACGGCAGTGAGGGGACAGCGTCTGCTCTACGGTCGGAAGTGGCCAGCGATGGCGGTCTCCGATACTGCAGCACTGCCTGTAAACAAAGTTGTGAATGAAGTGACTGGGAGAGAGAAAAAGCGAGAGATGGGGAGGTGAAAGTGCCCATTCAGCAAGATGAGCGGTACCCGAGAGAGTATTGTCGTAGTAGCAGTGCATCTCACCATAGCGGAAAAGGAGTGGATAGTAGTGCCACTTCGGAGCGACAGTTTGCAGTGAGGGAGAGAAAGAAGCTGTCTGTTTGTGTGCGTCTGGTTTGAGCTACTTGTTGCCGTCTTGTTCGACGCAGTGGTTCGATGATGCTGCTGGCCCAGACAATCGAGAGCGACCGAAGAGAGAGAGAGAGAGAGAGAGAGAGAGAGAGAGAGAGAGAGAGAGAAGAGAGAGAGAGAAGACTTTCTCACGGTCCAAGTGCGAATGCGTTTTAAAAGCACTGTGGAAGGGCAGTGCTGAGTGTGGTGGGCAAGGAAGCAGCATGGTGACAAAGAATTGAACAGACGAAACAGATTGGCCCGAAAAATGAATCAAAAAGTCTGCAAGTCCAGTTTTCAATCTGAAAACCATAGGCTTCCACCGACTGGCCTTCCACATCGAAGTGAGAACGAGAGAGAAGAGGAGACAATTTGCATTGAGCGTCACTGCTGATATCCGGGCTGATCGTCAACTTCGTAACCAATAAGCGTAGTGAACAGCAGAGTGGCCTCGTTCATATGAACCCAGTTGACGAGAGAAAAGGAAAGAGAGATCAGACCTTGAGAGTACGTGCAACTGGCCTGTCACAGGCTGGGTCAGCAACAACAGCAGCAGCTTGCTTCCACCAGCACTGCTGCAGAAGGTCCCGACTACTAAGTGCCAGATGGCAAAGTCAAGACAAGTCTCTCTTTGTAAGATGGTCCGTTCACACAGCCGCCACTCGACCTAACTGCCACTGCATCGTCACTCTCAGCCATAGCAACAGCTGGACAATGGGGAGAAGGAGAGAAAGAGAGGACCAAGTTGTGATCAAATCACAACAAATGGGTGAGCACAGACACTGGGGACTGGTGAGCACTGAGGAAGCGGACGGACAGAGAGCCTGTCCGCAGCAGGCTGTCTCTGCAGCCTCAGCTTCTCCGCGTGTCAATTAAGCGGCACTTAATTAGCGCATCTCGTTACTTTTGACAATTCTACGGCTGCTAACACATCGCCAGGCTAGATCGATTCTGGCCTGATCATTCTCTCATGGTTCAGACGGACAAGCTGAGGCTTTTCACCTCTCAGAAACAACAGTCGTTGTGGTAGTAGAACACCTGCTCAGGTCGCGAAAAAACAGAAGGTCTGTTGAGGAAAATAGAAAAAGAGAAAGAGAGAGACTTGAGAGGGTCAAAGACAGCTGAGACCGGAGAGGGAGAGGGAGAATGAGTGCTCCACAACTCTGGGACCGACTTGTTGCTAGGGACAACTGAGCAACAGGTTGACAACGACAACAATGAACGTCTGTCAGAGACTGAGCAGGGTAGTCTAGGACCACTCTGGGCCACGGTGGCTGCATTCAAGGCAACAGCACCTGATCAGTCAGAAAGCAGATCAGCGGCTCATTTGAATCAGTCCCAGTAGTAGTAGAAGTGATGATGGCGGCTTTATCATCCTTAGCAGCATCACCAGCACGAACCCAATACATCCTCAGAGAGCTGATAGTTCAGAGAGAAGCCTGAACATGAGCGAGCAAACACGAGCAAAAGCCCTAAGGGTAGTTTCCCACACTAAACAAACTTCAATAAAAGTGCAGCACATTGGCAGTGCGATAATAAAATAGAAGGTGAAAGGCACCTTTGTGTGAGGCTGCTTTGGCTGCTGCTGCTGCTGGTACCAGTGGTAGTGTTGGTGGTAGTGGACAGAGCAGCTTTACATCGCCGTCTGGCCAGCACGACACAGACACCTTGGAAAAAGAGAAAAAGAAGGGAAAAAGCAGGGGCAGCAGAAAAGCAACTGTGCAAGGTGGTCAGAGTGTTCGAGTGCTGGTGGCTCATGAGGAGGCTAAGGAAGCGAGGCCAGCAGTCAGCCAGGAGACAACTGTTTCGCTTTTTAAATGGCCACGAGGGTAAGCAGAAATTGAGCAGCTGAGCAGCTGAGCAAGAAGCGTCCCTGATAAAGAGAGGAAGACTAAAAACTGATGATCAGCTGTCACTACGGTGCAGTCGCTGAGAAAGTATAACAGTAGGTCTGCGCTGACTACTGCTGGCAAACTGCGGGCTAATGGTGTCATGTGTCCAGATTGTGTGTGTGTGTGTGTGCAGCAGAAGAGTGCACCAGAGTGACCACAGTGCAGCAGCACAGCAACAAGTGACCAAGGTGGCGAGGCAAGTCAACCTTTCCAAGAACAGCCACAGCAGCAGCAGATCAATTGACTTGCCAATGGTGATGGTGCAATTAGAGCAAGAAACACTTACTTGTAGCAGGTGCAAAAGCGCTTGCGTTATTCCAGGCTTCGATTATTAGCGAAAATGTGCCCTGTAAAAGTAGTGGTGGTAAAGGGGGAGGAAGAAATAAAGAAAAGACAGAAATGGATGAGTGGTTTGAAGGAAGAAGTAGATTAAAGGCAGATCAAATGGCAGAACTGCTGAGTTTTTTGCTCGTCTCGCTCGGGTTCGATCTAATTGAGTGGTAGCACGAGTTGTGAACATCTCAGGTGTTACTTACAGGCCAGGAGAAGGTAAAGGGAAACTTGATGACGTGTGCAGTGATCTGATTGGCGCTGAGCACCTCTGTCACCTTCTGCCCGTACAGGCAATCGTCTAGTTTTGGGTCGATGTTTGCTTGGTAGTTTTTGAAGCAAACACGAAAAAATGTTTGACACTTTTCTTCGCAGACTGCTGGATAGGCTGCTGCTGATGGAGGTGCTGTTTTGCAGGCCACAGCACTGACCGGACGCATCTCGGTTCAGCTCATTGGTGAATCGGTCTACGCGCAGTTCGAACATTCCGTCACAGGTAACCTGCAAAAGTAAACAGACAAACATAGAAAGAGCATGGTTAGCATACGACAGGGAAAGATGCTGGGGAAAAACAAAAGGAAGCGGGGAGGAAAAGAAAAACAAGGGAGAAAAACGAAGAAGAAGAAACGGACTGGAATCATATGGAGCGAACTCGTAGGCGTTGACGACTGTTGCATTTGTCTAAGCTAATTAAAGCACAACACATCGCACCATTGTGTTTTATGGCGAGCGCCATTGCCGCAAATCGCCAAACGGTGACTATGTGTGCGCGACAGACAGACTGGCAGCCTGTGTGAATGCAAAGGAGAGAAGGAAAAGAAAAACGCAGACGCCACAAAGTCGCAGAAGAGCGACTGGCGAAGAGCAAACTCAATCAATTTATGTGTCAGCACTTCCGAGCAGCGCAGTACTGGTCGCCGAAAGTTGTGTCTGCTCTCAAAGTGAGCGAGAGAAGAGAGAGAAAGAGAGACAATGGCTGTGCGACTGCAAACTGGCTAATTATCGATTTGCCCATAAGTTTGGGCGTGTGTGCACACTTCTTCTTAGCTTACATAAGTGCAAAGTCAACAAATAAACACTGAATGCGAACATAAAAATGCAAAATCACCGGTGTGAGAGAGGAAAAAAGAGAGCTTGTTGATTGGCGGACATTTGAGCCTAGCTCGTCTGTCTCTGGTGCAGGCGGTGTTGATGCTGCGGTTGCTGCCGCAGATAGCATTATCCACGGTCAGGGCCAATTTTCGCCATTCTAATAATAATACCTAGGTGCACTGTGACACCGACTATCTATCAGGATTGAGTCACTGCAAACCGAAAGCACAGTTGGGCAGACAATGATTTGAAGGCGCCTAAATCAATCACCGGTGAAGTGGAGCGAGGTGGCTGGGTTGCAGCAGGTCTTCACTGCAGTCAGCCCGTAAGCTAATGCTTAGTAATGGCCACTCGGAGACAATGGCGCAGGTCCAGTGCTGTTGAGCTGAACTGAGAGAGTCTACATCAGGTGCTCTCAGCTGCAGTCACCGGGAGCACTGATCAATCATAATTTGGATGCCATCAGTGGACACTAATGAATCGAGTAAAAGTTGTGAAATGCTATCGTTTAGTGAGTGTGAGGAGGCAGTCATACTGGGAGATGGTTACCGCACTGGTAATCTGCGGAAAAACTTCTCTCCGAGCAACATCAGTGGTACTCTCCTTCTCTCTTGTTAAGTGTACGTGAGAGTGGGAGATCGATGGATGCGGCAAAAATTGACCACCACCTGCACCACCGACTGCCCCAGTGGCCATCTCATTGACGGTAAGGATAAAGAAGAAGATGGTGATTGAACTTTTAGAGAAAAAACACGCTTATACCGACTGTCATTTTTAAAACTCAGACTAATATTTGCTGCTATTTTCTAGGCACATGTTCTCAAATTCTTTCTGTACAGCGTCAAGGGTGATTCTCTAGCAAACTCTCTCTCTCTCTCTCCTTTTCCATTTACCGTCTCTGTCATTTCTTCTTTGCGTTGTCCGCCGAGTGCATCGAAAGCTGTTCATCAGCCACCGACCAGTTGTTTTCTCTTTCTCTCTCCTTCTCTCTCACAGCAGTTGTCGTCGTCACATTCCGGCGTCTTTCTTTCCCACGCTCCTTCTTGAAGCCCGTCGCCTTAGCGTGCCATTGCTTCGACAAGTGGCCGACTGCTGCTTCTGTTGCTGCCCGACTGTTTTCAAAAGACCGTCACTAGTCACCGAAATGACACTTTCAACTCTTCAATGCCCAGTGAAAGGTCAGAGAATATTTCTTCTCATCAAATTTGAAAAAGGGAAAAGAAAATAACGTCTACTGTACAGACATTTGATCTACTAAAATGACAATTTACTATGCGGTACTAACTTTGCCTCTAAAAGAATTGGAGTGAAAAAAGTATTGATAGGGAAAATTATCAGCAGCGTTTGCTGTTGCTAGCAACAACAAAAATGAACAACTTACTTGTGATGCCGACAGAATGGCGTACAGGAAGAAAGTGAGCAACAAGTTGCTGTTGAGTGACATTTTACTTAGTCGATGCGCAAACTTGCAGATTAAAGGATACACTGATTTAACTGGAGACTGTCGAAAAAGAGGACAGTAAGAAGAGGAAGAAGTGGTCCTAAGGGGTGACACTGAAGCAGATTGCCGGTGATGCCTCTGTCTGCAGAGAAGGGCACTGTCGGAGGAGGCGGGTAAGCAGAGCGTGCAAATGTGATGCACGCATTGACTGGTGGAGAGTGGGTTGTTTGTGTTCACTGCTGTGGACACGTGTTGATGATCACTGGGTCTTCTCTTCGGTGACCACTCTGAAGTGAAGGGTACATCGAGTGAGTCGAAACGGTGTCGACACATGATGCACACCGACTGCTGACCTAGGAACTGGTCGAGACTACTGCACATGGCGGTAGGTGGTGGGTGAAGATGGTGATGGGGCAGTAGTGGTTATGGCACTGCTGGGTACACAATCTGGTTTGAGGGGTCAGTGATGCTCAGTGATAAGTAGGAGGTAGTGGACAAACATAACACTAGTGTGAAGGGAGATCAGGAGAAGAGAACAGACGACTAGGCTGCATCCAATTACATAACACCGCCGAAACAGATGACACTGAGTGGATTATAGCTGATGATGAAAGTGGTGGAAGGTGGTGGTAGTGGCGATGGTGGTAGTGATTGTGCGGGTAGAACACTGATGGTGCAGATCACATCATTTGGTGATGATGAAAGGCTTTTTCATTGGGCTAGCACTCGGCTTATCATACCGCTTTCGATGGCTTGCTCATATCAGACACTGAGTGGCGTTGGAATGGAGATGACGATGGCGCCAATATGTAATGGCACTTGGAGAAAGAAAGAGAGGGAAGAGCTGAGAACCAGAGTGCCAAAAGACGGAGAAACACTGCTGACTGATGATAGAGAAACCAGAAAAATATTAGAGCATGGAACGAATAAAGTTGGTGGCGCGCAGTGCGACGTCTGTGTGGAAGTATTGGCTGAGGTGGTAGTGTGTGTTCCAAGAGCAGCAAAGTCCGCAAGTCGGAGAGGTAAGAGCTAGCGCATGTGGACGGCGACGAGATCAGTCGCAAACTGACAGTCGCTGGCTGAAGCTGCACCGTGCGGCAGCAGTTGTTGCCCTCGCCAACTGCCAGTCAGTAGTCCCTTCCACCACCACCACCACTGCCAGTGCTCTGTGCCCTTACCACTACTACTGCCGTCTGTGCTCTTCACTGTGCTCACACACACTTTCTTGCCGGTCGTCCCGTGCCGTAATTTTTTTGCTTTGCAGTCCAAGAAGTCCCCTCTTTCCTTTCTCTCTCTCCTCTCTCTCTCTCTCTCTCTCTCTCTCTCTCACTAGCACCACTACTCATTCATTCATCAGAACGCAATCAAGGTGGGACTAACAAACACCTTTCCAGCAAATAAGGCGGTGATCACTTCTAATCATTTCAATGGGTTGTTTTTTCCTGACTAATCTGGTTTACATCTTACCAGATTGGTCTGAAAACGAATGATTTTAAAACCCATTTGTGGAAACAATCAAGTAAAGTTAGTTTTTGGTGGTGCGTTTGAAAACCAGGCACTGGTCACTGGTTGATTGTTGCCAAGGCGCTAAATGCAAATTATTGCCCCCAACTAAAAGCAATAGCAATAATAATTGTCGGTAGTTTGGGCAGAGACGACGTCTGTTCCTGATGCTGCTGCACCAGACCGCGGGAACAAAGACAAACGAGTGCAATTAGCAAGTGACACTGAAAATAGCACCGCACTTTGCTGATGTTCTCTCTTTCTGCTTCTCGTGTCGTCGGTTGCGTGAGTGACTGGCTCCAAAGGCGCAATGTCCACTGACTGAACAGTGAAGTCGCTGCTGCTGATGCTACTTTGACCACTGTCCCCGACGAAGCAGTGGACAGTGAGGGCACGATGGGTGCTGCTGATGTTGACGGTCTTGACGGTGACTGTTTCTAAGAGAGCTGCAGTTGCAGTCGGATGAGCCAGTTGGCCACGAGAAAGACAAAAAGAGATGTCGATAAACGAGGGACACTTGCTGACAGGGCTTGCCTTATCTGCCTGAGCCACTGTTTGCTTTATTGTTATCGTGCTTTTGGCAGATTTTTATTATTGCACAGAGACAAGAGCAATTAGAGCCTGCTGAGAGTTAACTCTGCACTACGACTACTGCTACTGGTCTTCAAAGGAGAACGAGAGAAGCATCGTCGATGCAAATGACCAGTGGTCAGAGAGTGCACTAGACAACGAGCAGCAGCAACAGCGACGAGGGCAGCAAAGCTGTTAGCAAAGAGTGCTGCGTTAATTATGTGCTCTAATTAAGCAACACGAGAATTGCTAATTTCCAGAATAGTGCTTGTGCCCTTCTCACTCTGCCTTTGGCATTGTTGTCCGAGGCGACAAGCAACTGATGCGTATTCTTCTGCTTTTAGCAGCATTTTGAGAAAAGATGTCACCTCAGCAACACAGCCTCATCTTTGGAAGCAACAACAGGCCTTTCATCCCCTTTTTGGCGCCATTAAAAACGGAGAAAAGAAAGAAGGGAAAGGACATTAGTTTTAGACAACCACTGACAACGGTAGCCTTTAGTAGAGGCGAGAGTGCATCGACTCATCGAAAAGACAAGGAGCAAAAAATGGACAGCTTGTTGCCGGTCTGGGGGTCGTGGTCGTGCCCTTTAACAGATGCCCATTTTGGCTAGTTTCTTTCCCTCTCTTCAGCTACTACTACTACTACTGTTCGTCCACATGTTCTCATCTTGGACTGGTCTCAGTGGACTCACTTCCTTTCTTATTTTTTCCTTGCCCAATCCTTAGTCTGATTTCCTTTCGTGTCCACTTTTGTGTTGCTCTCTCTCTCTCTCTCTCGCTCTCTTCTCTTTCCTTCTTGTTCTCTCGCTCTGGCAAACTTGACTACCCTCAGCCAGACTGGTGATAGAGCGGCGGGCAAGGCAGGAAGGACGGGGACCATATGTGCCTGGTGAATGTCCGCAAACGCGGCAACGGCCACTACACACACATACTGAACACACACTACACACACTCTGCTCTCACTCTGAGCACTCTGTCCCTGGCGTCGTGCTTCTTAGGGCCGCCAGTCAAAGGAACGGCTCCAGTGGCCTAAGAAACGTGCGCAGATTGTGCTCGTCTCCTTAACGCGAGCTGCACCGTCGACAACGACGACCGAAAAAAGCAGCTGTCGCAAATGGTGCGAGTGCTGCCGCTGCTGCTGCAGCACACCTGTCTGTGTCTTGGTTGCTCTTTGGCCCCTCGCCCCTCTGCCTTTTACGAGCACACACTGTCGGATCGAAGAGCTGCTGTTGCTGCTGCTGCCTCTGTTACCGTGCTTGTGTCAGCAGCAGCAGCAGCCATCAGTGTTCATTTCCTTGTCTCCTTCAGTTTCTTTCAATTTCTCCCAATTGCAGATCACTTCCACTGACAAGTCTTTCTTTCTCCAGCTTCCTTCGCACTGGCTGATGCTCAGTGGTGGGAAATAAAGTCTTTTTACGGAAATTTTCTCCGTCTTTTTGGATCAGTGTCTTTGGCCCCTGGGTCCTGCCCGTGTCGCACCTCAATATACTCGTCTAGTGCCCGACCATAGAGCACTGACACTACCGCAGACCGCTGTTGTCCGCTGGTTGCACACACTCACAGCACAGCACTGAAATCTTAAGCAAACACTTGGCCTGTTTGCCAGGTTGCGGTCAAAAAGAAGGTGTACTCGGTGTGCTCATTGTGGAACACGGCCACTAGCTTCCTAACCTGACCTGGCTCACTTCCACCTAGGTTCGGTCGGGCCACTTTCCCACTTAAATTTAGGAGCAACTAGCCTCTTGTTTTTCCTATTGTTTCACTGCAAACCAGTGAAAACAGAAAACGGAGCACTTAAGTAGGAAGCAACAAGTAAAGCGAGAAAAAAACAAAAATCAATCAAGTGACTATCTAATAGAGTGAAGCTGATAATCAGTCTCCTTGGCCAGTTGTGTTCGTCATCAGTAGCAGCAAACAGTTGCAGTGCACTTCAGTAGTCCGAGTGAGCGACTCAGGAATCAGTGCTGATGCCATATGGCTCGTGCTTGGACGACACTACCGTCATTTGCAGTGGTGCGCAAATGGCGGTAGTGTCCTCGTCGGAAGACACGCACACACTTATCCTCGGCTTCGTCTCCTTCTTCATGACTATGACAGTGACATTGGAAATTGCCTCTAAAAAGCATGATGCCTCTTCCTTCTTAGTGCCTCGCGACGATGTGCCAGCATTACGAAATTAGACTGCTCGAAGACAGACAAGGCAACCTTTCAGCAAGTGACCGCCAGAACGTATGGCAGTGCGCCATATGGTGGCCACCACTAATGAAGGCCTCATCAGTGGCCGAAATGGAGTCGGCTCGGGCTGAACTGGCAAACTTGGCCGGCGTACTTTGCTGCTTCTTCGTCTATCTCTCCCCCTGTCTTCTTTTTTTCCTGATGAAGGACACACAGACACTTTGTCACTGTGTGTCTCTTGCAGACCCTGCTCTAAAACACTGCCTCTCACTGACTACTAAAAAAGAACTCGCGCCCGTGTGTGTGTGTCTGTGCATCCCCACATGTGCCGGACACATTGTGCATCATCATATCCGCTCATCTTGCACTTGTACTTTTCTTCTTCTTCTTCATCTTCTTATCTATTCCAAAAGAGAGACACTTTATTTTTAGCTAAACTTGGCCAAAACAAACAGCCTTCTTCACACTGTGTGGATGAGAAAAGGCCTCAGTGTGCTCACTGGACTCGCCTCAAAGCTCATCCAGGGAGACAATGTGCTAATTTGATGCTAAGCGCCAAGAATTGACTGAAAATGGGCCAGCCAGTAATGGGCGAGAAGAAGGAGAAGAAGGAGAAGCCGGAGAAAAAGGAAAATGAAGGGAGCAACGCTCTACTCGCGCCCGACAGCTCGGCCTGCCGGCGGACTCGCCTTTACCTTTTGACAGTGCCACGTGCCCGTCTCCTTTCAGCGGACGACACACTTGAGACGGTGAAAGAACTTCTGCTGCTGCTGCTGCTGCTGCTGCTGCTAGAGGCCACAGTGAGCTCAATGAGACCAGTGGGCTAGGTCGAGACGGGCCGAGTGGAGAAAGGAAGCCACTGACAGGACAATCTGTTCAACTTGGGCCCAGGTCAATTTATTGCAACAGCTGCTCTCTCTTTCTCTCTGCACGCACACTGCAAGGGCCGTTTTCTTATGACGGGCCCAAGAAAGCTACTAGTGTCTAGGTGAGGAGGAAGAGAGAGAGAGAGAGAGGAAGAAAAGAAGAAAAGACCAAAAAGGTTGTTGACAGCGAGTAGGCTCTAGCAGACGTCGTCGTCGTCGTTCCAAAAGAGAAACGACATATGACATATGACAGAGAGTGAAAGCAGTTATTGCAGTGATGGACTGCTCTAGGCATCTGTGCAGACACCGGTGATGTGTCGCTGATGTATGGCTCCCAACTTCTTAGCGCTATTGATAGAGAAGAAGAGACGCCGTGTCCATGGCGATTTGCAAGTTGCACTGGCGTCGGTAACGACTGGCTGTATCTGTGTGCAATCTCAGTGCCAGAAATGGTTGCAGGCTGGTGCCAAGGAGGCCTTATCACTCATTCGCCCGCACACACACACACTGGCAATATTAGCATTGATGATTATTACCGCTGTATAATATTGATTCTGTTAAAGACGGCGGACGCTCAGAGTGTTTGCCATCTGCACAACGACGACGACGACGACAAAGAAGAAGATGATGACGATGATGAAAGGAGGAAGAATGGCATGCAACAAAACGAGTGGCAGTCTCGAGGCAGCGAAGTCTTCTTTTATTAAAGCCCATATTGGCCCAATCATGAGGCAATCAATAAAGCAGCAGCAGAAGGCTTCCATTTACCCCCTCGACTGAGGCCAATTATTATCAGCAGAATGAGGCGCTTTTATTGGAGCTAGCAGACAGGCAGACAATTGGCCTCTGATGCTGTTGCTGCGATACATGAAAGTCCAATAGAAGAGTGAGTGGCTGTGCTTCGTCGAAAGGCGATTGTTTCGGCGATTGAAGGCGCTGCTAATCTGGCGAGGCGCAGATTTAGTAGTGCGACACGCACTGCCACCAATTAGTCGCCTGGTAACTCGCTCACCAGTATCGATGAGGGCAATGGCAAGAGTGACAAGAGTGAACAGTCTGCCACTGGAAGTAGTGCTTCATTTGCTTCAATGTCTTTCATCGGTTCAGGTCGGGGTGCAAATGTGCGGACGAGGGCTGCAAATGAACGTGCCACTTGCGTGTGCCAGCAGTGTGTTCAGTGCTCAGCACAGCGTGACAGACGCACACGAACGCCAGGCGTCTGGTCTGTATGGTGATGGTGCCATTGGTGATGGTGGTGGTGGTGGTCGCAGCGATAAATTCACTCGGGGCATCCGCTTGCGACAGATCGCTTTGTTGTGATCACACAACATCGTCGTCGACGAGACGTTCTGGCGTTAGACTGTGCTGTTGATCAACTAATCGACATCTTTCTCTCTCCCCTTTCCCTCCACCGGCAACGCAAATTTAGGAAGCAGATTTGCAGCGAGTTGTACAGTGAGCAAGGAGAGTTTTGCCGAGTAGTCTTTGTGGCGCCCTTTTGAAGTCAAGAGACGGTGTTGACTGCTCCCAAACGTGTACACAGTGAAACAATGTATAAGCAGCCAATCTTGTCAAACAAACACAGATTGACATTAGAGGTGCTCACTTTTACGTCTTCCTCGCAATATTACTAAACTGAGTTCTGGTTAGGAGGAACAAACTACAGGTTTCTAAGAACGTTCCGTTATCTTATAGCTAACTAAGATGTAGTCTTCTCCCTCTTTATTCTGCCGCTCAAATCGTAGCCATCACCATCGTCGTTATCTATTAGGTTAGGTGCTCATCACATGGAGAAGGTAGCACGTCAAGTGGCTGGCGTCTGGCGTTAATAAGAACAGCAACAGCAGAAGCAGGCTCCAGCATGAAGACAAGCTCGGAGGGGCTCGTCATTAAGCGCCCGCTTGACAAGTCGTGTGTCATTTCTGTTTCTCTCCCTGTTTGTCAGTATCTGTGTACACACTGTACAGCCAGTGCAGCAGCAGACTGACAAGTGAGAGGCAGAGCGAGTGCAGTCTGCAAAGACATGAATGAATGACTAAATGAACGGAACTAAATGGATGCTGTCGCTCGTTGCTACTTGCTAATCGGTGCACACATTGGCACTGCACCATCATCATCACCAGCACTACCACAACCACCACCGGCAGCAGAGTAAACGATAAGAGTCTTCGACAGTGCACTGCCATTGTCTTGACACCATCACCTGCATTAACACTACTACTTCACTTTACCTGTTGCTTGTTTACCGTTAATTGTCAGCGCAGAGGTGCACTGATTTTGACCGATTTCATCATCATCATCATCACCAGTGAGATGTGCTGTCCTCGCTTGTGTACAATTTTTTCAATGAAATGCTGTGCGATGCAGCTCTACGATACTACTAGACAAGAAATACTACTACTAAAACTACGATCAAATCTGCCGCCATTTAAGGTACTTGAGTTTGATATGAAATAAGATTCTTTTATACGATCGTCTGAACAAACGACATGTTTAAGCTCTGTTGTAGAAATTAGCGCTCAACTATGGAAACGCTTTTTCTGGTCAAAGTTGACGAAAGAGTAGGCGGCACAATTTATGTTTGCGTGTGTGGCCAGGTACAGAGGAATCATCGTCTAATTTATCGATGCACCCGCCAGAATGGCTCACTTAGAAGTAGAAAAGGAGAGAAAGGTGTCAGAGACAGTGAATTGAGAGAAGTGTCAGCAAAACTATGCAATGACAAAGAGAGCACACACCATCACCATTTACTAGCATCATCATCACACAGTACTGCAGTGTCGCCTAATTGAAAACTGCTTTTCGCTCCCTTTTGTGCCTGCTGTTAGCAGTTCCCCTACCACCATTGCTCTTGGTTCATTTGTTCCTTTCAATTAGCCATCCACTTCTTTGTCCATTGTCTTCTATCTGATGAGTCTAAATTAAATCTGTCATCATTAACTCTATCGGACACTAATCTGTTGGCAAGTGCTCTCACTGTCTGAGTGTGTGCAGGTAATTGGCCGGCTGCATCGTCGCCCGATGCACTTCTGTGTGTATGCTAATATAATTTACCTGACTGTCGAGGCGTAATAGTTCCACTAGCGACGGTTACTGCTGCTTTAGCTGAAGAACAACTACCACTACCACTACTTGCTTGACCGTGCTCGGAAATGTGTGGCTCGCTGCTATCTGTTTAGATTGATTTATGATAGCCACCATTACCAGCGTTATTTAAAGTTTTACTGTCTTTTCAAGTTTAAGTTTTGTTCTGTTTGACTAATTAATTTTAATATTTATGGCCACAGCGTGCAGAAGAGTGAAGAGATGCAGTTGACAAATAGAATTAACAATGAGAATTTCACTGCTGAAAAAGTCAATCAGGCGGCGGAGTCAGTGAGGCAGACTCTCACAGGCTGCCATTTAAAGGCTTCAAATGGCGCTGAGAGCGACACAAAAGACAAGCAAAGTGCCACTAACACTGCCCTCTTGCTCTCTCGGTGTTTTCTTGACTATAAACAGCCAAACTGCCTGTTTGTTTTCTGTCCGACAACGACGGCGACGGATGCACAACAATGCAAAGTGCAAGTAAACACAGTGCCGAACGTGAGGCAGTCCGTCGTGGGAATGCAGCCGGTCCGGCACTGGCCATTTCCGGATTGCTTCCACTGCCTGGTTCCCCTCGTCTGACCACCGCCAAAAACACCGCCACCGTCGTCAGCGCCAAAACGTGGGTATATCCCGCCAGTATTCCCTTGTGAGTGGCGAGTATACCTGTGCGGTGTCGCTGTCAGCATCACTTGATGACAGACAAATTGATTAAAGGGCAAAGGTTAAGGTTGAGCCCTATGAGCAAGAGTTGCTGCTGAGGAGGATTAGGACTGGGAGACGTAAAGAGGTCGAATGATGCTGGAGAGGACCCGAGGAGCCATCGTCCTTAGAGTGACCTTTTGGCTTCGATCTATTGGCATATACTCAACAGGGCCATTGTGTTATGTAAAGAGGCCAAAGGGCAAAAGGGCACTGGTGAATGCACTATCTAGCTCTCTTTTGCGCTCGCTCTTTCTCCTTTCTTTTCCTTTCTACTACTGCGGATGGCAACGTGCGGGTGACCTTTGCGCTGACTGAGGACAAAGACTGAATGCAACACTTCTCAGTTGTAGTAGTTGCCTTTACCTGGCACCTTCGCAAGACATCTGTTGCTCAGGGGACCAGCAATGGTGATGGTGATGGCTGTGTGGTGGAAGGAGAAGCCAAGCTCAGCTAGTGCGCTCTCTCAAGATGATCTCCAGTCAACAGTATTTGTGTTTGCCATTGCCAATTGCCGGTTTGCGCAAAGGAAGGAACCACTGGTAAAGTGGTTGGAGATAAACAGCAAAACAAAACAACGACTT
Source organism: Tyrophagus putrescentiae (assembly GCA_024499935.1). Lineage (NCBI taxonomy): Eukaryota > Metazoa > Arthropoda > Arachnida > Sarcoptiformes > Acaridae > Tyrophagus > Tyrophagus putrescentiae. Next base: position 4,161,534 of record JAMZRA010000002.1, read on the forward strand.
CTGTGGTCAGGAGCAGTTAGCAGCGTTTGCAGTGCCTACAAAGCTGCTGTCGAGATGAATCAATCAGCCTGAGAGACAGTGCAGCAGTAAACAGATGCAATTAGCTGGGACAGTCATTAGTGACCACCGAGCATCTGCACAGGCAGACAAAGGCACACAGACAGAGAACAACACAGGAGCACATGCAAATCAATGCACTTCAATCACTCGGACGCGTTCGATTGCGCACTTTGGTAGCTGGTGGGAGCACAGGCTGTTCCGTGCAGCGTTCACCAGTCCAAATATTGTGGCTACCTGCTCTAAGCCGCACTGGCAATGTGTCCGTGTGTCACAGCAAATTAGCCCGAGTGCAGCTTCTGCAGTGAGCGGATGATGCCTAGTGAGGCATTACCGGGCACACATACGCAACACAAACACACACACAAACACCAAAGTGATTCATCTGTGGAAATCACGCAACAGGTAATTGCGACTGGCCGACTGCAAGGCGAGCGAGGCTAGGCATTTCAATCAGTCTTAATTGGCCGAGCAAAAAGCGTTCCAGCACTGAGCGACTGAGCCGTCTCACTTGTTGCCTAATGAATGGATGGCACAGTGAGCCACTGAGTTGGCGGGCATTAGAGGGCTACCACTACCACCATTACCTAAAAGACAACAACTTCAAACGGTTTCCACCATCAGCATCAGCAAATGACTGTGAAACTTTAGCAAGGTGAAAAGCGCTTTTCTCTCTCTAGACACCTTCAAACTGCAGAGGACACGTCCAACCGATAAATTAGCCTACAGAAGCAGCAGGCTGATGAGCATCACAAGTTGCTGTTGCTGTTGTCCCCAAAAATAGCCTCAACGATCGAGCATCGCTCATTAATAGCAGCTGGTCGACGCAAAGCTGATCAGTTGTGGAAAATGTCAAGTGCACGGATAATAAGACAGTGAGGAGCACCACCAGTTGAATGATCACTGGAAAAAGCCGCCGTGACTGCATGACACCGATATGATGCCAGATTTGCTACTGCCACCGCCAAGAAGATGTCTGAGAAGGTCTCCCGGGTCCAATGATGTTGCTGCCGTCAAAAGCAGCACGCATCACTGACGACGTGGTCTGGCCAATTAAGACAGCCAGGCAAGACAGTAAAAAACATGAAAACAAAAGAGCAGAAAAGAAACAAGGTGACAAGAAGCACCCCAAAAACAAAGGACCTCTTCTGTGCGACACTGTGGTGCCACGGAGTGTGAGGCCATGACGGTCATGTCAGCCTGCTGATGCGTCTGTCGCATTCTGGTGCAGTTCTCCGCCAAAATATGACTAGCACTGGCGCTTCCACTTTACCGTCCAATTCATCATCTGCCCTGTCAGTTGGGGTTGCATATGACAAAAATTAATTAGCTGAGCCCGGGTAATTGCAACTGCTGCGCCGTCGTGTTTTCTCCATTTTTCTGGTGAGCAGACGTTGCCTGCTTTAAAAAAGAAGTATATCCGTCTGATCGAGTGTCAAGGCATCCGGTGTTGGTAGTGCTGCTGCTGCTGGTGTATGTGCTGGTTTGCAAATTAGCTGGTCAGTCAGCAGTGGCAGGTCGATTCGCACGTGCAATCAGCTGGCTGGCACTCGATTAGCTGGCAAAAAGGTGGCTGCCGCCTGGTGGCCGTCTATCTGATGACCTTGTCCTCCCCCTCTGCCGAAGTGCCCTGCACGAGGCCACCTTTGCCTTCTGCCGGTGAGCAGGCCATAACAAACACATGGTGAAATAAGCAAAAAACATATCCTGTCTGTCTGAAGTGACCAGTAAAGTCAGCCACTCAAAACGAGACCAGCGGAAGGATGAATGGTCATATGGGACTAATCACTGCCAAATGGTGTCTCACTAGGCCTCACTCTCTGTCTGCCGGTCTGCCTCCAGACAAATCACTACAGCAAGACGGCAGCAGCTAATTTAATTATACCAACTGTGGGCATATTGTTTTTATGGGCAAAACGTGCACGTAACGGTTTACTGAGATCACCTGGCTGGCTGGCAAACTGGACCCCTTCGAATGACGATGACAAGGACAATTTGCGAGGTGACAGTGCTGCCGGCACACTTCTCTAGCGTGGCACCTAGTGCATCAGGCACCGTCTCCATTCACGCTCCAGCAGTCGTCGGCACTGATTGATTTGCTGGAGTGTGTGCCTGCCACCATTGACAACATACACTTTACAGTGTGGCAAAAAACATCGACCACCGGTTCATAATTCTGAAGCACACGAGGCACACCGGAAAGACTTGCCATTTTTTATTGGTGTTTTTTGCCAAAAAGCACTACACAAACCAACTGTTGCCATATGTTGAGTTGCACGAGCAAACGTTTTTTAAGATTTGCCTGTTTACTTTCTTTTATCATCAGCATCAGTGCGGTAAAGGGGTAAATGCAAATAGATCGGAGGAGGGAAATACACCGCCAACCAAAAAAAGATGATCTGCAGCGCAAGCGCGGAAAGGCAATTCTGAGTACATTATACATTGAATAATAAAAAAAATATGAGGCAGGAAAGGAAATCCAAACGTGCGCATAAGAAGCAGTGCGTCCGACAAAAAAGAAGGCAGCCTCGACAGCTCGGAAAAAGAGCCAGGTGCGCAGCGATCGCCAGGGGACTTTGCTTTAGGAGAAACTAAGAAAAAACGAAGCGACCTCAGAGACAGCTGTCTACGGTGTGGCTGGGCTCGATTGTGCTGCGGCAAGGCAGCGTGACGTGTGATCGAGCAGACGAGCTCACTTCGGCAGCAGCAGCAGTGTCACATTGAGATGCACGTAAGTCACACACACCTCAGGCGACTGCGAGTGCACCCAGTGTCTAGAGAAGTCCTAGCCTTTCCAGAACGACCTTGCCGCGACCGTGTTCTTAGTGCCCTACATTTGCACTGTAATGATGCAATATGGCCCTTCTTTCCTGCCAAAGGACAGTTTAGCGGACGATTGTCGGGCAATCACCGACACTGCCGGGTACCGGAGCAGCATATGCAAAACACTGCCAAATGGCCGGGCGCAGTTGTTCCAGGCAGCAAAAAACAACAGACACAAAAATGAGGTAAAATATATACACAAAAGCATTGTCGATTGCTAAAAAACAATTTGCTGGCTCTTTGTTTGGAGAAAAGCAGAGAAAAAGAGGGAGAGGACTGGTGAGAATCTGTGGCACAAAGACGAGCCGGAACAGGCACACGTCCGCCCGGTCGATCAGTCTCAAGTTCACGGTCAGAAGGGTTTCCTCTGCATTTTGTGCATATGGTCGACATTGACACACTCAGCTCTTCCCTTCCCTTCTTTTTTCTTTTGTGCGCCGCCGGACATTGAGGGTGTAAAGGGCAGTGAATGATGGCCAGCAGAGTGAAGGTCAACTCGGAAATGGACCCTTGGCCTTGTGGTTCGCGTGGCACTGCTGACACAGATTGGTGAGTCCAGCGGTACTTCTGCTGCGATCGACAACTGCACAACTGCCACAATGGCTCAAATGGACCTGTGCTATTGTGGCCAGGTAACGGCAAGTACCCATCCACTACTGTCCCCCTTCGAGTCATGGCCATCGAACGAAGTAGTAGTAGTGCAGTGTGAGCACTGGTTAGTTGCACATGTGGCACGCGTAAGGATGACAAGGTGACCCTAATGGCCTATATTACCACTGACATTGAACATGTCCTTGCCAGTTGCTGAGTCGAAGACTCACACTGACTGCTCAAGTGCTTCCTTCCTCTACGGTCTGAATGCTAAATCAGTGCTCACCATCAACATCATCGATGAACGGTGTGGGTCAACTGGAATATCTTTTCTGGCAAAAAACACACAGTTACTGGCAGAAAAAATATGCAAACTGCTTGCTCAGGAGAAAAACGGAAAGCAGATGCTGCAACAGAAATGCGGCAAATGAAGCCAAGAAGCTAGAGATCTGAATGACAGCTTTCTCTCTTTCCAGATCAGACTCTGCACTTCCTGAAAGAACCTCTCTCTTGCTCTCTCCTGGTGGCGCAAATCTGCTAAGAAGAGGAAGGCTTCTGGAAAAGCAGAAGGAGCAGGCAATGAACGATTGAGGGGCAACGGCTGCTTCTGCTGTATCTGCAACAGCAGCAGCCTTCCTTGGCACTGCTCTGGAACAAGTGTGCAACAGTCCAAGACGACAGACGGTAGAAGAGGGAGCCCAGTGGTGAGCCGTTGCTCAGGCGGTGAGCTTGTGTGTATGACTATGTGTCCATCTGCCCGCTACTTCTTGGCACCCGCCCGGCTCGCGACTTAAGATCTGTCTTTCTCCCTCCTTCTCCACCACATGGCACGTGGCTGATTGCCTTTGCACGCGCCAGTTGCAAATGTCTCAGCAGCAGCAGCAGCAACACGTCTTGTTAGTTTCCTTAGAGAGTGGAACAGCAGCAGCAGCGACTCTAGTGGTTGCAGTTGCAGTCACCGCCACCTTAATTTCCTTTGTTTGCGCTTTCTTCGTTTGCCCTCAAGTCAATTAGAAGAGCAGCAGCAGCAGCAAGCAGCCGCTGCGGCAGCCAACGGCAACAGCTGCTGTCGTACCTCGGCGCAGTGATAGCTGGCTGGCTGGCCTGGCTATCGCAAGTGGCCGAAGAAGCGGGCAGCTGAAGATGAAACCAGCAGACGTGTGCGAGAGAGAGAGAGAAGCAGGAGGAGAGAGAGAGAGAGAGAGAGAGAGAGAGAGCTGTGTGAGTACTTCTGGTAATTGAAGGCGGCAAGACACGCGCGAGCATATGTCAAGAAGTCTCAGCACAGATCTCCTGCTGGCCACACTGGGCACATGGTCAGCAGTGGGGCAAAGTCCGCCAGGCACTAGCACGTCTTCTGCGCCTACTACCTACCACCTTCTTCTTTGCCTTCCTCCTTGCAGATTCAGTTGGCGAAGAGGGCGGCAGTGCTTGCAACTGCTGCTGCTGCTGTTTGCAGGTTGCAAGGTGACCAGAGATCAGTGGTGTCGGTCTCCAAGTGGTGCAGCTGCCTCTCCAAGTAACTGCAACAGCAGCAGCCGTCACAGCCGCTCCAGAGAGAACAGCAAGAGCAACCCATGCACTCTGATTACGTGAGGCTGCATCTCTGTCATCCTGCAGACTGCTGTGTTGGACTCACTTTCAGGGTAATTAGACAGGACACTGTGCAACTGAGAAGCGGTCAGACTGAGAAGGAAAGACAACAAGACTGACTGACAAACTGACGGACACTTGCGACTGGAAGGAAAAAACAGGCGCCTGATGCGTTAATTTGAATTGGCAAGAACGACTGACGTGAAAAGGTTGTCCAACTGGAAGAAGGTATTTGGAACGCTCGCGCCAGCTACTACTGCTCAGGTAATTAATTTGCCAGTCAACAATGGCCGCAACAGAGGATGGTATTTTCGGACGTTTGCCTGAAAATTGGTCTAATTGGTTTAATTGGCGATTAATGGTGAGACTTGGTGACTCTCGGTGGGAAAATGCAAACGAACGCAAGTGACAGAGTCAGTTAGTCCGCTGGCTGACCGACGCTGATGCTGCTCACACACTCTTGTCGGCCGACTGCTGAGAAAAAGGCAGCCAAGATTGCAGCTTCAGCAGACAGTTTGCAGGATGGAAGTGTGCTGAGGTAAGTGATTCTTGGAGTATTTCTACAACAACAACAACTACCGCTAAATGCTCACAGACATTACACCACTGCTGAGAATGCTGAATGGAGGTGGCAGTAGTCCTTCTGCTGCTGCTGCCTCAATGCCGGCAGTAAATCATCACACTGAAGCCATTCACTGTCAGTGCAATCAATGAGTTCAGGCCCAGTCTGATCAGTGTGTGTGATCGAGTTGTGCGCTCTTTGCTGGCATGTTCACTCTACCTGGGTCTGTGCAAATCAATAGCTATGTGACAGACCAGGGTGACAGAAGGTGCACTAGGAGGACCCGGTGCAGAGAGTGGCGAGCAGGCGAGGCACCTAATAATAGCTGCATTAGATCGCGTAATAGTGTAGGCCTAATCGGAGCACAATCGATAAACGAGGTCGACAGAGAGGAGGACGAGGAGGACTGCTGGTGTGGACAACGACGACGACGACCAGAGACGCACGACAGACACGTGACAAAGTCTTGGGTCACGCTCAAGAATGGCCATGTGCCAGTGGAGGATAGCCCTGCTGCCACTGCTGCCACTGCTGCTGCTCCAGTTGGCCCTTTTTGTGGCCTACTACTGTGAGCTGGCACGAGGCCGTAGGGTCGCCGGCTCATTTCTTGTGCAAATGAAGCGAACAAGATGCGCTCGCTCTCTGCGCCCGACAAAGACCGAGTACGCTGCAAGACGATTACGAGCGTAGAAAATAGTGAAAGAAAGAAGAGCAGGGAAGGAAGCAGAGAGAGAGATCCATCAATAAGACAAACAAATAGAACGGCAATAAAAAGCAAATTAAACTGGCAGTAGTGGTAACATCTGCAAAGCAGACGGCCCGTCGCCACCGTCTTGGCCGTCAGCAGTGCTCTGTTGGCCGCAGTGCCTCGCCATATGACATGATTATTACGGTAAATGTTATTACCTGGAAGAATTGAGGTGACCAGTCAGTCAGACAGTCAATTGGCCCAGTTTAGAGTGAGCACCAGACAGACAGTGACTTTGGAACACTGCATCCCCGCCGCTGCTGTTCCTGGACCCGTAGATGTGGATCACCTTTTTAAAGTGTGTGAGTATGTGCAAAGCTGTCCGATAGTGATACTAGAGCAACTACTTCTGCTGGCAAGGAGGCCACTAGTCAAAGACACTGCTCCACTAGTGTATGCAAAAAGACAGCCCTGAGATTAGTTAAATTAGCTCTGATTGCAGCAGCAGCAGCAGCAGCAGCTCTTTTCGTCTCTTGAGATCTGCTTCAGATCTCGAGCCATCAGCAGCAGCAGCAGTGTTGTTTGTCGCTGCAACATCTGCCCTAGCAGCGGCCACATTAGGCGGGTAATTAATTGCGCTCGCGGTCTCGCGATTGCGTGCAGTTGAAGCAATTATGGCATAGCCAGACCAGGCCATACACACACACACTTTATGGTTTTGCGACTTTCGCCCTCAAGTGTCGCCCTGCCGCACCGAAACTGGCTGAATGCCGCTGCAACTTGCGTAGAGCTGAGATCTGACTGGTCAGAAGACGACGAAGAAGAAGTGAAAGAAGTAAACAGAAGAAAGGCTCCGAGGGCTCGCCTATTAATAAACCGATAATTGGTCTGTTGTGCTGTGCTGGCGGTGTGTGTGTATGTTGTGAAGAGCCCGTATCGAGCCAGGTGATATATGACACCAAAGAGGGGCTGTGGTAGTGAGGATGATGATGGTGCATCATCAAAAGTGAAAGAAGTGATTAGGTCACGCACAGTGACCAGGCAAATAGAGGACCGGACTGAAGAGGTCTGGACGCGGCCACTGCCAGCACGTGCCTGGTGTCTGGCGACAATGTTCTTTAGAGGGCAGAAGAAGTGCTGAAGAAGTCAGCAAAAGAGAACATAGTAGTGACTGAGTGAATGTGCTCGCCACACATGTGCCCCACAGTGCCCCTCAGTGCCAGATGCACTTCCGGACCTTGACTGTCTGCTCTGTCGCCTCAAGTGACGATTTGTTTCTTAGCCTCCGACACCCTGACCTCCCCTTTCTTCTTCGTTCCTGGCTACTGTAGATCCGCGCAGTAAAGTGGCAGTTTGGAGAGAGTGAGAGAGAGCGTCCAGTTACTGTCTTCACTGTCCTCCTGCGGTGCTCTGCTCTGTCTTGGAGAAGTTTTCTTAGTCCGTTGGCACTGCTGCTGCTGCTGCCTCGGCCATCACTTCCAAGTAGTGCCATCAGAGACGACCTTTTAGAAGAAAGAGCAACTGGAGGGCAGTTCATCGGTTCACTGCTGAGCTCCAGTTTTTTAGAAAGACACAGCCAGAGAAGGATGCAGTAAGGCACGCGCGACTGTCTTCTCCAGCTCTCCGGAAACGGTGACATTCGATACGGCAGTGACGACCACTGCCACTGCTAAGACTGACCACTGATGCCTCACACGCACGCATATGTCTCCTGTCTACGCAGAACGCTTCCACTTTTTCATTCTTTGCACCGATTGACCGGCCTGAACAGTGTTCAAAAACTAAAGCAATCGAATTGGAATTAGTCGGTGGATTAGAGTACTATCTCTAACGCGATCACACACAATTTGACACCAAATATCAAGACAGTTAGCTAGAAACTGTCTGATGTTCATCGATTTTAGTATTAACAACGTTTAAAAAGATGATTAGTTGCGCTAAACTTAGTCAAATAGAGCTTCAGTTTTGTACGCTTCTGAACTTTAATGCTCAAGCTAACCCAACTAACAGATAATTGTAATAAAAAAGGGTGCATGCCAAATTGATGCTCGGCAATAATTGTCAAAATTGATAGAAAACAGAACAATTTTTTTGCTATTGTAAGAAAGACTCAAATGAATCTAGTTTAGAACCACGCTAGTGCTTTAGAAGCGACAGCTGCTAGTCAACTGCACCGTAAATCTGGAGAAAGCCAGCAGTTCCACTGGCAATCACAATGACTCCATCTAGGCATTTACACTGGCAGTTTCTTCAACTTTTGTAGCCAGCACATCTGGCCGTACCTGTGCAAGAAAAGCGGCACTCCTTCTTTTGTGCAGCTAAACTTGCCCCTTTTTCTTTTCCCCTTTTTTCTCGCCTTTATTCAGTTGCCACTGCATTGGTGCTAAAGATAGAAATAAGCAATACTAAGTGCTGCCTAATCGATATCAATTAAGAGCACTGCCAATCATCATCACCATTGCCACCGCCACAAATGAATCAGTTTAACCCTTGCTCTAATTAGCGTGAAAATCAATTAGCATGTCTGTTCCAGCGTATTTTTTCAAGAAAACAAAGTAGAGGAAAAAGAACGAGAAAGTGAGAGTTTGTCTGGCATGGTTCAGCGGCAAAAGAAAGCAACAGTGCAGCAAGAAACAAGAAAAGTAATTTTCGGCAGACAAATGATTTATTTGGCAAGCAATGAGATGCGGCAGAAAAGGGGAAAAAGGGGGCTGCTGTCGAAGTGGATGAAAGTTTGTCTGACTGACTGCTCCAGCCGCAACAGCATCAGCCATCAGCCAGCAACAGCAACAACGACAGCAGCACCAGAGCATCGGTCTGCTCCCATTGTGTCGGCGTTGTATTTTAATTAGCAAACATAAACAGACAGACAGACCAAAGAGGAGGCAGGCAACTGAATGCCTGGATGAGGAAGAGCAGAACGACAACGACGAAGAAAAAGAAAGTGGAAAGAAGACGACCAAGTCAAAGCCAAACGACCCGAGACGAAGACAAGCTTGCTGTGTTCCAGCTAAGCTTTGGATACATTGGAGACGCCAGTGCGGACAAGATAAAGTAAACACAGCAGTGCAACTGGTGCAACTGGCAGAATTTTCTATCGGGTTGAGGAGGCAGCAACGGCAGACGCAGCAAAATAGTCTACTGCCAGGGAAAAGGATGTGCACATTGAAGGATGCTGCAATGACAGTCCAAAGTGGAAAATGGGCTAGAAAGTGTCATCGCAGTGTTGTCGCAAAGCCATCCCATCATTGGGCAGCTATAGTTTGCTGGCAGAGCTGTTAACACTCACTCACTCTGATGTGACTGAGTTTTTATGAAATAATCCATATTCATTTGAAAGCTTGCAGAACGGATATAGCGCTAAAGAAGAGCAAGAAGAGGGCAATCGAGTGGGCACTAGAAATGCTGGTAGAGTGTGAGAAATGCAAGTACAGTCAGCGGCAGAAGTGATAAACAAACACATCTTTCTAATAATCATAATAATAATCTGTGTGTCCTCCTGTCGATATGATTCATGGTGGCAATATGACGACACCAGACAAACTCACTGCCTCGAGGTGATAGTGAGTAGACAGTGAGAGGGGAAATGAGAAAGAGATACAAACGACTGGAGCAGCCTGCCAGCCGGCTTGTCAGTCCAATGACTCGAACTGACTTATGACCCACTTGTGGGCCACTATTTCACAGAACCCACACGAGGATTATCAGAAAAACAAAAGTGGAAGGTGAAAGTTCACTGTATAGCAGTTTCTGAGTCACACTTTTTGAGAATGCTTAGGCACTTACCAGTAGTGGTGTGATTAGAGACCGATGTACTTGCGATGCACTTTGTGATTGGAGAATATTGATCAGTAGACTGTACTTGCTTCACTTATTGTCACAAAAACAAAAAATATTAATAAAACTGACAAACAAACAAAAATACAATTTGCATGGAAACCGAAGCAACAGTTGAAAATGACTAGTGAGTGTCAAAAGAAGTTTTTATATAAGATGATGAGCTACCGCGCGGCAAGCAGGCGCAAATCAAAGCAGCGAACCGATCTCAGGAGAGCATCACTTATCGTCTCACTCGGTGAAAGGCATCGATTCATCTGCTTCTCTCTCACAGACCACCAGCAACAGCAGTAGCAGAAGAAGCAGCAGCACTACCACCAGCATCATCGCTGCTGTTGTCTGTGCTTCCGTGAGAGGAAAAGATGAGCAAACACGCGCGGGGCATTAGGCACTGTGTGCGCGTACAGACTCTTCCCCCAAACCGTTAGATTCTCTGAGCTACTGGAAATCATTGCAGGCAATGTCTCAAGACGTAGAAGCATTGCCTGACTGACTGACTGACTGGTCTGCCTGTCTCAGTGGCTTCCACGGTGGCCATGCCGCAATTACCACCAAAGGTTACTAAAATGCATCGATTGCATCGACAGGCAGTAGACAGTAGGCAATCGTGTTAATGCTACCGGCAAACAGCACTGAGCAGTACTATACTAGAAAACTACTATTTCCTAATTAGCAGACAGAAAAAAACTAGGGTTACATCCGTTTTAAATTACCGAATATCAATGACTTCACACTATAGTTATCTGAAGTATTCTCATAACAAACAAAACAGTTGTTCTCCAGAGTTGAGTGTGCTAAGCGAAATAAGGTTTCACCAACTTCTTTGTCAAGCCGAATCCGGAAATAGTGCGGTAACATTCAGTCAGTTTTTTGCACAACATTCAATTGAATTGCCATTTGATTTTTGGTATAAACAGAATTGTTGATGGCACCAGCGCCAGGGCAAACCAAAATATCACTTTGACGGGGTGATGCGGTGATTCAGGTTAATCTTCCCACCCAACTGGTGACTGATGACTCAGACACGATTTTACTTACCGAACTTACATTGGCTATCAATGGCAAGAGAGGAAAGGGAGAAAAAGAGTCGACATCGTCAATGTCTATTAACACTTGCAATTGAAAGCTAAAACAGTTGCAGCATTCCTTAAACCATGTAACCAGCGGGAGGAATACTTTACTTTTCCTAGAAAAAAAGAGTAGAAGGTCGATGACGAGTAGCTGTCGGATAAATAGAATTCCTTTTCTAATTGATTTGGTCTATTGAAATGCACATGCAGCCAAAAAGTGAAAGCATCAAACGAGAGAAATATGAAATATGGCAACTACGACTACTTCGATGCGACTCAAGGCGAGAATTATAGCGAGACAGGAGCAGTCGGGTAATTAGAGTGCGTGCATGTGTGAGGATGCCGCCGTTGGTGCCGCTGGCGCTGCTGCTCGATCACTACGATCACTGCTAACTTGTGTTTGCTAACCCATCGATGCCGCAACAACACAAAAACGGGGCTGCCTGTTTTTGCCTGCCGCCCCCGCGCAACGCCATCGCCATCACCAACCTCATCAACATCAACATCAGCACTGGCTGCACAGTTCAGTTGACTGCAACGAATCAATTCAGTGCATTTCAATTCACTGCAGCAGTTAACTGGAACTCGAAAAAAAAGAAATAAGGCGCCTAATATAAACTAATTACGAACAACGAATATTCACAATTATCGTGAGAATTTATGGCATCTGTTTACATCCAAGCGTGGGCGAGTGAGTGAGTGCTGAAGCACTGATAGAAAAAAGGGCAACGATGACTTTTTACACTTATTTAAAAATATTCATCGATTGACCGAAAATGTGACAGAAGGACACGACCGTGACGAGTGGGATCGATTCGGCGATACGCATTACGATAAGAACTTTACGACTAGCTGATTGAACTGTGAGTGAGTGTGTGTGCCAGTGGATTATGGACATATTGTCTGCACAGACAGAATTCACACTAAGCAGAAGCTTTTGGCTTACTTTTGACCTCAGAAAGACAAAGAGCTTTTCAGTAAAATACAAAAAGCGCAATGAAATAACCGAACAAAAACAACAAATGACAGACTACCGAGCACAGTGGATGTCCTCTGCTCACTTTTTAGCTCGTTCCGGCGGGCAACACTAAGTGAACTGCTTCGACCATTGTGCGGGGGTGAGAGCTGACGCAGTTGGAGATGCTTGGCCGTTACCAGTGACATGGAGAGCATTATTGCTGCTGTTGTTGCTGTTGATGCCACAAAGTCTGTCACCGTCTCTCTCCCCTGTTTGGAGTAATGCCACCCACGTGAGCGATTGTCTTTTAGATCACCGAGTTTCGTAGAGCACATTAATATCCGCAGTCACACATTGAACACTGTGACTCGGTGTTGGCTCGTGTCGCGCGACTTGCAACCTCAACGTCAGCTAGGCCAAACTGTGCTGGCCAAGAGGGCACTTTTTGTGAGTGGCAATGAAAGTGAATTATGCCCACAGTTCACGCTATCGGCCAATCACGGTGACTTTGAAATGCGCAGTGCCACTTTTTTAATTATCGATTCCATTCAAAGTGCTGTCGTGTGCAGCTTTTTCTCGTTCAGTCTAAGATGACTGTAAAAAGTTGCTGCTATCGTGATAGTAAAAATGCTTTGCAACTGAGACCATCTGAGGCCTGCTGTTCAGTTTATCCAAAATTGCTGACACACTGGTTCTCTAAAAAGAGTGCTCTGAAATCCACCCTAAAGTCAGCACTGGGCGGATTAATTAGAGCTAAATCAATATGGGCTGGATACTAATTATAATGATGCACTCGGCACTAAAAATTGCTGCCGCCAGCAGGCGTTGTCAGTGTTTTAAGAGTTTAAAGTTCAAAACTAACCAAAAAGTCACCGGCAGATGTGCAGATTTGCCAGCAGACGCGCACATTTGCCCAAATGGTAATTAATTAGGTGGCGCAATTAGTTCACCAGCAGTGAGTGGTAGTGCACAGAGCGCCCTGCACCGTCGACTACGATCACGAATATTCACTTTCACTGCTGACCTTGAATTTTAAAGTGCAGTGCTGTGAGCTGTGAACTGGGATTTAATTGCTGGCAACTGCACACAGTCGCCAGAATGGGTAAGTAACAGAAGTGTGCTGATGAGTAGTGGCCCCCAAAGAGAAGGTGATTGCCCAATGTGCCTTCAACTGCCTCAGAAGTACATCTCGCACTGTTTGGTGCAGTGGAAATGGAGTGTCGCTGCAGCGAAAGCGAAAGTCGTCTGCGTTGAGGCTGAAGAGCATTGCTCCTCCGAAATGATTCTGCCGAATCCAGTGTGCCTTGGCTCTGGTGCTGCTCTCGTCCTCGTAGCTGATCCAGTCGTAGCCATTGAAGGCGTAGGCCACCTTTGCATGATGATCCACCTTCTGAGTGAAAGATAAATGGGTGTAAGGGAAAATGGGCACTTGGCACGACGGTCCAGCCAGCCAGCCAACAAACAGCTCCTCACCTTAACGGTGTTGTTGAGATTGAGAAAGTCACAAACTTCAGAGTAGGTACTGTCGCCGTTGCTACTAACAGCCAGCGACCCGGGGTAATTTAGGTATTTGGAGTAGAGGGTGAAACGCTTGCCATACGTCGGAATGCCCACCATGATCTTTTCCTTGGGCAGGCCAATCAGGTGCCAGTAGTTGGCAGACCACTCTATGTTGAAGGTACTGTGTGGTTTCAAGTTTGGTTTGTTAGATTAATGTGTTTTTGTTCAAATAACACCCGAATACCTGGTGATGCCAAAGTCCACCGGTCGAGCGTGCAGTGCACTGTTAAAACCGGTAAATGGCCAGTATATCTTGTAGGTGTAGTAATCGTAAGTCATCAGATTCACAAAGTCCACGTGTTGAGCTATCTCTTTGGGCCTGTAGCAGACATTGATCATGGTGATCTGGGCCGCTACTGCTGCACTCAAAATCAGCCGTTTACCCGTTTCTGACTGGTGACGTGTAAACTCATGACGAATATCCTAAAAATGGTAGTCAGTGAGCTTTTTTTCAGTTTGCATAGCTCAAACTCACCTTGAGTAGCAGAGAAAAGTTTTCTCGTTCAAATCTACGCGAAAAATTGCCCAAGTAGCCCCAAGATGGAAATTCCTGTTAATGCAAATCAGTCACAAACCCTTAAAATTTTAAATCACACCAACAAATCACTACCCAGTCAATGTCCACTCCATCAAAACCATTGGTGGTGATGACTTCGAGAATAGATGCCGCAAAGCGTTTGCGATATTGCGCAGTAGAGGTCGCCAGCTCAAAGCCACCGGCTTAAAAAATTATTTTAGAAACGGAAGCCTAGGTATTTAGCGACGAAAAATGCCAAAAACATACCTCCACCGCCTAAATAAAAAATAAAAAAATAAAATTTATCACATCTAAAAGACTGATTCAGTTCAAGTACTAGTACCTCCAACGGAGAACATCAACTTGGTGTGAGGAACACTGCTCGAATCGATGATCTGCCTGCAAAGCTGCGAGAACCGGACAAAATGGTCATCCTTAGTAATGCCGCCTGTGGAGTCGATGGAGGTGAAGCCGATGATGATGTGAGAGCACAAACTCCGCTGCACGACAACGTCCACTGGAAGGTAAAAGTCCGGTCGGAGGTAGCACACACGACTGACCATCGGAGGTGCCACCGATGATGTCACCGTGAACAGCAGTGACAGCAACAGCCGATGCAGCAGTCTCGGCAGTGAATGCCTGACCACCATGTCTGGCTGGCCAACTGACAGCAGGAGCTGCCTCTCTTCGTTTCGGCACTGGCACTTCGACTGGTGCCCACGGCAGAGAGCCGAAGACTGTTACTCCAGAGCGCCCGGTTCGGCAGTGGTCGGTGGAGCACTGTGGCAGAAGACGAGCAGACGACCAGTTCAAGATCAGCGTCCCACTTTTCGAACATATACAGACTGCCACTGTGAGAGGCAGACAGACGCTGACAACTGGCAACTGTCGCTGTTGATGGGCATTGAATAAAGGCACTGGAGCAGCAAGTACTAGTCAAATAGTAAAGCAAACAAACATTGGGCGCCTTTATCGCTGATAAATAATGGCGGTAATGGAGGACCAGTGCTGCAGAAGTCGCTGTCAGTACCGGCAGCAGTCCTGCCAGGATCAATGCCACACATTTCCTCGATGGCCTCAATCGCTGGCACCGAGCAAAGAGCAAACGACAGCACTGAAAACACTGCTGAATCGATATCACAGTTAGAGCATTACCCAAAGCAGACCACACACACACTCAGAGAAACTACAACAGTCTTCACTTTCATCGCCCACCATTGATCGTCTTCTGTTGGCGCCAGTGCTGATGGCCACTTTCCCACAAGGACAAAGATTCATAAAGCATGCAACTAATACGACCAAAAATACCCAAATGCTGAAAATCAGTGCAACTCCGTCAGCGGCATCGCTAGATAAAAAATTACTGCTTGTTGTAGTCCTTTACTTTTATGAAAACTGATAACCATCTATTTTGAACTTGTTAAAAACGCCTTCTCTAAATAGTTTGGACCTTTTGTTCTTCTTAGAATCAGAGTTCAAAAGTAAGTTCATCAGTGTGACACAGAAATGACAAGGCATCTTGCAGCGCCCCCTTCGTCTGACTTTGCCCAAAAACCACTGCTCATAAAAGAGAAGCAGTCATCACTCGCTCGCTTTCACTGTCTGCCGCGACTTTGTTCTGTAAGCCATGATCGAACCCTTTTCGACAAACTCACTCATCTCAATCGACACTCTCGGCAAGATGGCATCCGTGAGACTTCAAAGTGAATATGCTCGCCGGAAATTGGCCGCTTTGGAGGCAACCGTCGAAGCCCTTTTGTATAACAACACTCCATTCTCTCCGATCGTCAAGGAGAAAATACAACAAGTTGAAGATATCCTCGTCGAAGTTCCCTTAGATGACGAGAATGTCACGGAGATCTGGCGAAAAAAGCTTACTCAATGGTGGATCAGATTCGCCATTCAGCAGATTGAAAGTAAAGCAGAAGCGATGAAGTTCCTTATGCCAAGAATTCAACCATTTAATGACGCGATCGCTTCTACATCGGCTGGAGAGAACTTTTATTTGCTTCCAAAGCAATCACCGATTGAAATTATGGCCTCTCTAATTTCGAAACGAGGACATCAGTCTCAACTAATACCAAAAGTTTCATCATCAACTTCGGAAAGCGAACCAGCCACTGTTCCCTTGCCCAAGGCCAACCCCTCTCATCAAGTTTTGAACAATTCGCAAAGGGGCTCGGCTCCTGAAGTTTCAGGAACGATTTCGATTTCATCTAAAGAATGTATTCCCGCAAATGCTGTAATTGAAAAGCCAAAAGTCGTTCCACCAAGCTGTACAGCAGCTATCATGCCGGAACGCAAATCGACTTTTGAGCTAGCTCCTCATGATCTCGAATTAAGTTCAGCCCAAAAAGCACCGGTTTCTGCGCCTACTGCTCCGAAAGAACGTCGACTCTCAAACTCATCAAAAGACCGTCCAGAAAATGCTGCCCCTGTTTCCAGTGAACTTTTTTCCTTGACAGCTCATAAGCCTAAAGAGATTGCTCCGCCAACTGCCACCAACAATGTTGGTCATCAAACACCGGCTTCAACTGTCACTAAGTCTGAGCCGGTCTTCGAACCAGTCTCTAATGACTTTGACTGGGGTTCAGGGCCAGTGGCACCAGTTGCTGCCCTTGGTGCTCCGGTTGTTCACAATGAACGCTATTTCTCGTCTACTCCAAAGTCGAACGTCATTCCACCGAGCACAAGTACTCGTCCAACAGCTGTCGTACCGGAGCGCAAATCAACCTTTCAGCCAGTTTCTGAAGACTTTAACAGGGGTTCTGCTCCTTTTGCTCCCAAAGAACGTCAGCCCTCAGGTTCATCGCAGAACTATCGCCCAGCAGCGAGAATAGAGGCAGTTGCAACAAATGTTCGCCCATCAAATGCTGCCCCTGCTCCAATTGTTCACAATGATCGCTTTTCCTCGTTTACTCAAAAGCCAAAAGAGACAGCTCCACCAACTGGGACTAACTACGGTGGTCATCCGGCACGGGCTTCAACTGTCGCAGAATCTGAACGTGTCTTCGAACGAGTTCCCGCTGACTTTGACTGGGGCTCAGCGCCAGTCAATTAGTAATCGACAACGCCAGTTTTACTTGATTGATAGAAGCACATCCACCATAACCGATAAAACAACCTAGTCATCACATTTTCCCGAAAACAACCACCGAAGGATCTCTCTCAGATTAATGGTCAATATTTCGTTTAACTGTTTATTCTGTTATAGCCTTTTATACTAATTTTTTTATCGATCTCAAATAAAAACCACATAAACATTGTTAACATTACCAATCTAACTGTCGTCAGATTGAGGATTCGCAGACTGCCTTATTCCCTCTTTCCTCTTTGCTGTATACTTCGCCGACTGCATGGTGTCTCTGAATGGTGCGCGGCGCCGACTCGATCCATTTCTTTGGGATTCAGTTCATTTACTGAGCCACTCTGGCCACTGGTGATTGCTCTCCTTGGTTCACAGTGCTCCGGAATCATCACCTTGTAGTTGCACCAAGCCAAGTCGTCTCGATGAAGAGTTGACAGCGAAGCGCTGAAGAACAAGATGCAAAAGTACGAAAAGTTGGACAAGATCGGCGAGGGCACCTATGGAACGGTGTTCAAGGGGAAGAACCGGGAGACGGGCGAAATTGTCGCCTTGAAGCGAGTCAGACTGGATGATGACGATGAGGGGGTGCCTTCCTCTGCGCTTCGGGAAATCTGTTTGCTGAAGGAACTGAAGCACAAGAACATTGTCAGGTCTGTGTCTGGGTGATCAACAAAGCGTTCCTTGTTTGTTTACATTTTTGTGGATTCCCTTTGACAGACTCTACGATGTCCTGCATAGTGACAAAAAGTTAACTCTGGTCTTTGAACACTGCGACCAAGATTTGAAGGTACTTATTACGGCTGTTTTGCGACTATCATTTGACTTGAGTTCCTTTGAAACAGAAATATTTTGACAGCCTCAACGGCGAAATTGATGCCGATGTTGTGAAGAGCTTCATGTTTCAGCTTTTGCGAGGACTTGAATTTTGCCACAGGTAATCGACTTTGAGTGATCTTTGCGGTAAACATCATTGTAACAAATTCAATCTCACCACAGTCACAATGTTCTGCATCGAGATTTAAAACCTCAGAACTTGCTCATCAACAACAACAATGGTCAACTGAAGCTAGCCGACTTTGGCCTGGCTCGCGCTTTTGGCATTCCTGTACGCTGCTTTTCCGCCGAAGTAGTGACCCTTTGGTACCGGCCACCCGATGTCCTCTTCGGTGCCAAACTGTACACTACTTCAATCGACTGCTGGTCAGCTGGCTGCATCTTTGCCGAGTTGGCCAATGCTGGGAGACCGCTCTTCCCAGGCGTCGACGTTGACGATCAGCTGAAGCGCATCTTTAAACTGCTCGGAACGCCCACCGATGACAGCTGGCCAGGCGTCTCTCAGTTGCCTGACTACAAAATCTTCCCCTTTTATCACCCGACGACAAACTTCATGCAAGTAGTGCCAAAGCTGAATCCCAAAGGACGCGACCTTCTGCAGAAGCTTCTGGTCTGCAATCCGGCGCAGAGAATGTCCGCCGGTGAGGCGATGCTGCACCCTTACTTCTCCGACTTGTCTTCATCAGTTCGAAGCGGTTAACGGAGGGCGGAGGCAAGCACCCTCTGGGAAGGAACCAATCACTGGGAACCAATCTACGTCCTCATGTCCCTAATCTCCGCCAGTGTGTCCAGTATTTAGCCAATAATATACTGCATTTTTCTAATCTAGTTTACTTTGTGATATCTTGACAAACCTAAATATATAAATGACAACGACAATATGATTATTTATTGAAAAGAATATAAATAAAATACATTCAATCATGAGAGGTGGTTAAAACCATCATCATCCGTTTATTTCATTGATTTAAGTAAACGCCTCAGTATCATCATCATCAAACAGGCAGGCGGCAACAGCGGTGTAATAACTTAGCGAACAGTGTGCACAATGTCGTCAATCTTCAGCAGCGAGCGGACCGTCTCCGAGGCCAGGTTGATGGCCGAAATGGAGACCTGCAGCGGCTGAATGACGTTCTCCGCGAGAATGTCCGTGACGGTGCCCAGACGGACGTTGATGCCAGCGTACTTGGAGCCATTGGCGTGGCGGTTTCGCAGCTCAGTCACCGTAGCGATCGGATTGAGGCCGGCATTCTCCGCCAGAGTGTAGGGGATAATCTCGAGAGCGTCGGCAAAAGCTCGGAAGCAGATGCCATCCAGGCCGACGAGTGATCGACTGTACTCGGCCAGCTTCTGCGAAAGCTCAATCTCGAGCGAGCCGCCGCCGGTGATGAGTGCAGGCTTGATGACCAGACAGCGAATGACGCAGAGGGCATCGTGCAGCGACCGGTCGGCCTCCTCCAGCACCAGTTTGTTTGAGCCCCGAATCACCACGTTTACCGTGCCACTTGAACTGGGCGCCGAGACGCCTGAAAAGCGAATAAACTTGGCGTCTGGTACCTCCTCCACGAGGTCGGCAGAAGCCAGTGCCTCAGGTACAAAGTGGTCCAGGCTGGCAATTGGTCGACAGCCGAGAGCCTTGCAGACAAACTCAATGTCTTCGCGTTCCACATCACGCACCACTGCAATTTTGGCCTTGTTGAAGAAGTGAATGGCCATCTCATTGAGTGCATCACGGAGGATAGACTTTTGAATAAGCAGCACATTGCAGCCGGCCTTTTTCACTTGCTTGACGATGTTGAGGATGTAGAGGCGTTCCTCGCGGAGGATGCGATCCATTTGGGTGTAGTCAGAGATGACAACCTGATTATCCATGTCAGTCTTTGGGGGAGAGACGCAAAACTGAATCAGGCCGATCTTGGCCTTCTCCACCTTTTTGCTGCCAAAATCATTGGCGAATTTCTGCGGCAAAACGAGACCATCAAACATTTGAGTATCATCCAAGGTACCACCTAGCTTCTTGATGATTTTAACATCACGCAAGTCGGCGTTGTTGTTTTCCGACACCTTCAGCACGGCGTCAACGGCAATCGGGGCCAGGAGAGAAGAGTGTTGAGAGACCACTTTGCTGTTCAAGCTCGTGGCAGCTGCTTTGATCAAAGTGTCCCGATCTTCGAGATTGACGGGGATGGCTAGACTTTCCAAGATCTCAATGCACTTAGAGGCGGCTCGCTGAAACGAGTCGGAAATGGCCGACGGGTGAATACCACGCTTCAGCAGCTTATCAGCGGCATCAAGAAGAGAGCCGGCCAAAACAACAACAGACGTGGTGCCGTCGCCGGCTTCAACGTCCTGCGCCTTGCTCAGCTCAACAAGCATCTTAGCTGCCGGGTGAAGTACTTGCATCTGCTTCAGGATCGTGGCGCCGTCGTTGGTGATAGTCACGTCTCCATTTGCAGCCTCGATCATCTTGTCCATGCCCTTAGGACCGAGAGAAGTGCGAATCGCATCGGAGACGGCTTTGGCGGCGATAATGTTGGAAGAGCGAATCTCCGTCGGCTTCTCCTTGTCCTTGAATGACTTTTCGTTGGCCCTCGAGGCAACAGCGGGTGTGGTGGTGGTCATCGTTGCGTTGGATCGGTAGAGTGTTCTCGGTAAACAGACAGACTTGCTGGCTTCTAGGAGGCTACGGGAAGATTTGAAGAAGTGCGTTCACGCCTTCAAAGAAATAGACAAAGCGTGTCTATTTGAACACCTCCCATGCTGCGGCTTTAGACTACATCTACCCTACCGGGTGCAGTGCAGAACTTTCTGGCAATCTCAAATGAAGGCGGCAAATACAAAAAAACAGAAATTACTTTGATTTAGTCGCAGAATTTGATTAAAAATTTTAATAAATGAAAAAAGTACATCTTGAGATTAATGAGATATAAAGAGGTAAGAAATGATGATCGACAACTAATAATTACTTTAATAATGAGCTCGTTGTTTAGTCTTTGCGGACTCGCTTCGGAGCCAGCTCAAGGGTGACATCGCCATCAACTTCATTGTTTCGCTTATTACTGTTTCCGTCGGTAGTCTCATTTGCCATACTGTCGTCCGGTTGAGGCACTTGAGGAATGTTTTGAGAGTTCTCGACAATAGGCTTGCGAGTGATCACCGAGTAGCCGTGGTCGTCTTTGGAGACCTTGTAGTAGTACTCGCCCAAGGCACCGTCAAAGCACTCGAGGAACTGCTCATCGTGGGTAATGATCACAATTTGAAAGTTACGATTCGACCTGATCAAGCTGACAATGGCACGCGCGAAAGAGTGAATGTTGGCCTTGTCCAGGTTAGTGGTCGGCTCGTCCAGGGTAGGACGGCAAAGTTTCGGCAGAAGATGACCGCCAGCGCCAGGCGAATAATGAGACTGGCGAGCACTTTTTGGCCAGCCGAACAGCGACCTTTCATGTCCATCTCCTTGCCCTTCTTCATCATGACGACTCGATAGTTGTAGGTGCGCCGTTTATCACTAGCACTTCGCTCCTCTTCATCGGAAGCAATGAGAATGTAGTCAATGTCCTTGCCTTGGTAGGCAATCTCCCAGAAGCTCTTCAGCAGTTTGTTGATCTCCTCCATTTTACACTTGTGAAAGGAGGAAATGGAGTAGTCAAGCGCTTTGTAGTACTTGTTCAGATCGCCAGTAGCCACCTCAGTGACAATCATCTCCAGCAGCTTTTCCTTGTAGTTCTTTTCGGCGCTTTCATAGTTGCCACTCAGTTTGGCGGTTTGCTTCGAAATGCGCTCATCAATCTCGCCGATTCTCTGCTTGGCAAAGGTGACCTTAGCCTTTATCGTCGCTAGCTCGGCGTTCGTCCTTTCACTAGCCTCCTTGATGCTGTTAAAGTTCATACTGTTTAACTTTCGACGTTCTTCATTGAGCTGTTCCTGCTTTTCACGGATCTCCTTTTGCAAATTCATAAGCTGCTTGTATTCGCCAATCGATCGGTTTCGCGATTCAAGAGCAAAAATTTCTATTTAAAAACATAAAAACAATTTGAAATCTCTTAGCAAAAAAGTGTAATTCTTACCTTTTTCAACTGCTGCCAATTCACTTGTCAAACTCTTCTGTTTCTTTTCGATATCACCCCACTCACTGTTGATAAGAAGCAAGCGCTCTTGTATGGCGTCATGAATACCCTGCACAGTAGTCAAATTAGCCCGAGCCGCTTCAAGCTCCTTCTCCAGGGGGTCCACTCGTTCTTTCAATGAGGGCATTTCACTTTTGATCGCAAGGATGTGACTGGTGATACCTTGAATAGCATCGTAGTTGGTTCGCAGCTTTCGCAGTTTAGCGCACATCTGCTCAGCTGCCTGAATTTTCTCGTCGAGTCGTTTCACCTCTTCAGTGCAAGCCAGTGTACTCTTCTTCAGACTTTCAACAAGTGACTGCTTGTCCACACTCTGGGCCGTCTTTTTGGAGGTCCACACTGAGCTGAGGTCATTCTCGCAAACAGGACACATGTCACACTTTGAAAGGGTTTCCACTTGACTATTAACCACTGGAATTAGGCCGGCATGTTTGGTTTTTTCGTCTCGAAGTTGAATTAGTTCTGACTCTTTTTCCTGGAGATACGCCTCAAAGTTGTCGAAATTGCATATGCCGTCAAACTTGCTCTTATTAAGGTCCAGGTCTTTGATCCGTTGACTTAACAGCTGTTGCTTACTTTCAATTTTGAACTTACTTAAGTCAAGTTTCTTCTCTATAGATGAAACATTATTAGATATGAGGCTCTTTTCCTGTGACACCTTTGTAGATAACTTATAAAAAGTTTCTCTATAAAAAGAAAAAATTGTTGAATAAAAAATGATAATGATTGCAGCATCTATGACAAACCTGATATTGTTTGGGTTGATTTTCACTTCGAAAAACAATTTGGCCAACTTTTCTTTGTTGTCTTCTTTTAACTTGTTTAGAAACGAGATTTGCACTTGGTTTTGCTGAGTCTTTTCAATTTCTGAATTTTTCAGCTTATCTTTAAGCTCAACTTTTTTATCGAGTTGCAGTTTTAAATTATCATCAAAGTTTTTCAACTCTTCATCGACTTCTGATTCACTTTTGCTTAAAATTGAAGCATTAATTTTTCTTTTGATATACTCGGCTGATTTGCGTTGTTCGGCAATAGTCCCTTCAATTGTCGAAATTGAATTGTTAATATCCTGAGCGTCGACTTCTTTGTCATTCAATTCATCGAGTTTTTCTTTAACGACCTAAAAATCAAGTTAATATATAAAAAATAGAATCACTACAACGACATACCTTAATCTTTGATTCGAATTCTTTCACTTTAGCCTTTTCAATGTCCATAAGAGCACGATCTTCATTTAATTCTTTTCTGGTATTTTCGGCTTCTTTTTTCAGATGTTCAAAATATCTCACATCTTTCTCCAGAAGTTTGAACTTTTTTACTTCCTCATCACGCGTTTTCTTGATCTTCTCCAGAATTTTGACATAGCCAATAGAGCCGAAAATGTCGTCAAACTTTTCCTTTAGTACCTTTCCCTCACTAAGCGGCCAGTTGGTTTCCTCTTGATGGCAAAATATGACATTATTTAACAAGGCTGAAATATTGCAAGTTAGAGTTAGTTCATTGGCAAGTAAGGTAGCAAAAGATTAAAACCTTTAGAGACTCCAATAAGCTCGATGACTTCGTTGTTGATATCGGCACACTTCTGGTCAATAGATTTGCCCTCACGCTTAATGACTTGATTCATCTGTTTAAATGTAATTGACGGGTTGCTAGAAGTCTTCGACTTCCTACAAGTCGTCTGCATACTGCGTGTGATAACTGTGCTCTTGTTCTCAACATCGGTAAATCGCAGTCGAATCTGTCCGCGAATGGTGGCCTGATTAGCGAAGAGAACATCGTGAACAAAGCTTCGGCCCATATTGCAGTTCGGCGGGAGATTGCCAGTGGCGGCATATTTGAGAGACTCGATAACGGTAGTTTTGCCGGCGCCATTCGGTCCGAGGATCAGCGTCAGAGGGAAGAACTTGATCTCCTGACAGGTGTCCGGATCAAAGCTACGAACCCCCTGAATGCTTAGCTTTTGAAGGTGCGCCATTGTTGGCGGTGAACGGGCAGTGAATGCTCTCTACCAGGTTACTTGATGATGGCAGTTAACTGTGATCGATAACTGTCGGCAAGATGACTGGCGGGCGAGTTGCTTGGGTGAAAGTAAACAAATCGCCTGCTGCTTTCGCAATGAAAACGTTTTTTCAGTTTCCATCCACTTCTGTGTGATGGCGCAACTGTCGGCGACAGTCTGCTGAAAAAAGCGCTCAGCGTCGCCGATGACAAAAGCCGCTGCAATCTGTCTCTCGCTCTGTCCGTTTACGACTGTTGCTCGCGTCTGGACTTTGTTTATTTCCAGTTTTGTCTAACTGCATCTCCCACTTTGAACTTTACGTTCCTCTTTAAGTTCGCCCGAAGTGACGCCCATCACACCGACCAAGACGCATCATGGCTTCCAACATGCGAAACAAAAAGGGCCGCGGAGCGACCAAGAAAAGGGCTCAACGAGCTACTTCCAACGTTTTTGCCATGTTTGATCAGGTAACTGTGATTTTATTCTTTTCCGTTTGTAAAGCTCTTATTACGCAGACTGCCTGATATTTAGATTTAAGATTAGTTTTGTTTCAACCATCTAGGGGTTTTAATTTTAACGCACACTTTTTGTAAAGCTAAAACTTGTGTACGTTTCAGTTTCCGTCATTGTCAGTGCTAGGTGTGGCATATGGTTTGTTTTCCTACTGTACATCTACTGTACAGTCATGCAATTTTTGTTTGCATCCGCACTTTGCCTATGATAGCAAATGTTGCCTCTCTTCTACTGACAGTTGATGAAGCGTCGCCTCAATAGCACTTGAACATTTTAAGGCACCAAACATGGCTTTTATTTCATGCTCTCCTCTGCTTCTTTTCAATAGGCACAAATTCAAGAGTTCAAAGAGGCCTTCAACATGATTGACCAAAACCGCGATGGCTTCATTGACAAGGAAGATCTGCACGATATGCTTGCCTCGTTGGGAAAGAATCCCGAAGATGAGTATCTGGATGGCATGATGAACGAGGCCCCTGGTCCCATTAACTTCACCATGTTTCTGACACTTTTCGGTGAGCGCCTGCAAGGCACTGACCCGGAAGATGTTATCAAGAACGCATTTGCGTGCTTTGACGAGGACAACACTGGGAATATCAACGAAGAGAAGCTGCGAGAGCTGCTCACCACAATGGGCGACCGCTTCACTGAGGAAGACGTAAGTTTTGCCTGTCAGTCAGTCATCGGGCATGCATGCAGCGTGCTGATGCTATTTATGTGCACTCCTTGTTAACCGCTGCCTCTTTCTCTCTTTCTTCTCCCGTTTCTCCAGGTTGATGACATGTACCGTGAGGCGCCCATTGATAAGAACGGCCTCTTCGATTACCTCGAGTTTACCAGAATTCTGAAGCACGGTGCCAAAGACAAGGATGACCAGTGAAGCAGAGTGCTTTCTTTGTTCCATTAATTGCGTATAAAGTATTTATTGTTTTGTATTATTCAAATACCGCCTTTTTATACCACGACCACCTTTTTTACCGGATTTTCAATCATGGATTTTTATTTGTAAGCACAGACACCACTACACATTACCTCCAATGACACTGATGCCAACAACGACGACGACACCACCACCGAGGCATTTGTCTTCCTTCTGGCCGATTGCTTGCCACTTGACACTCTCTCTCCCCATCTGAGTGAATGGTCAGAGCAGTGCTGCTGCTGACGCCCATCCTCAGCATCCGCATCTTGGCCTCTTCTTCCCTCAATGTGCCCATCGTCTCCATCGGCCATGAAATCTGAAACCTCCCCGTTGTTTGGTGCTCTGTCTCTCTCTTCCCCCTCTTCGTCTTCTCTTTCTCTAAACGCAATAAATTGTCCCTGCTTTTCATTCTCTTTGTTGGTCTGCCTGCAATCAAACTAAAGGTCTCCTGGAAGTACCCGAGCCCTAATGAATGCCAGTGACGGTGATGATGCCTCATTATCGATTGGCCAAGCACACAGGCAGGAAGGCACTTTGGGGACAACAAGGGACAGTGAACGGAAGAGAATGCTTGTCTGCTGATGCTGCTTCAGTTGCAGCAATTGCTCGTTACTCGGCAACGAATGCAGCAGCACTCTTTCCCTCCTATGTGCATTCACTTCTCTCTCTCTTCCTCTCCCCTCATCATCATTCCGGCGACATCGTCCAAGTGCAGCCTCAGAGATGTGGTGACTGCACATCTTCAAGTGCCACTCGTGCACAGCCAGATGCTATCAGGCGTTCGCTGTGCGATGATATAAATATAAAAAGGCACAAAGCATCTCCTTTGTAGGACAGACACTCTCTCAGCTCAAGAAAGCATCACTTCTAATTAAGCTAATTTCTAATTTATTTAGCCCCTCGATCAGCAGTGTAGAACAGTGCTACCAAGGCGCTCCGGACAAACTCTGTGCCACTTGCTCTCTCTCGTTGGCCTTTTTCTCCCTTTTCATTGCCTCTCTCTCTCTCTCTCTCTCTCTCTCTCTCTCCTGACTGTCCTCCCCCTCCTGTGAAGGCCTCCACTGCGGCGCCGGGTGAAACCGAAGACGACCCAATACTAAATTAATTCAATTCTGCCTTGTTTGCACTTTGCCTCGACTCTGCCACATCGGGCCCCATCATTCTGCTTAGCTCAGTTAGGTTAGCGGCGTCAGCGACGTCTGCAATGGCTGGTGGCACTGCAATTCACTCGCATTAATCCTAATTGTGTGTGTGTGCCCGTTTGGCCGATTCAGCTTCAACCTCAGATGCTCAGCAATGCCTGGCGTACGCTCGAATTATCAGGCAAAGTCGAAACACAAAGAGGTCTCTACAGTGTGCGCTAAGTTCGGCCAGAGTCAACTGTTCCGATGTGAGCAGAGGAAGGCCTGGTGACATGTTCCCACTGTCCTTCACCGTCGTCACTATGGTCCCGGTTGACAGGCTTTCAAGCCACTGTCAGGCCACTATGCAAAGGTTCTGTCAATGGCAAGGTTAGGTGGCAGTGTTGCCTAATCAAAGACGCCTTTTGTATGATCTTGCTGAATCCAATTCCAATGTAACATTTAGCATCTCTGTTGTGTCTGCTCTTGACACATGCAGTCGGCAGTGATTAGAGAGGGCGAATTAACTGCCGCCCGAGCTCTATGGCAAATCTACTTACACGCGTCATTAGCATGAGAAAATTAAAGTCTTGAGCAAATATTTGCGTTTCAATCTGCGCCAGCGGTCGCAGTGAGGGCAGTTGGCAGGGGCGGATGCTCAGCAGCAGTCAAACTGCAGTGGACGTGCACACACAGCCACTAGCCACTGTTCTCTTGGCTCTTTGGGCCGCATCGAGGGCATTTGACCCTCTGACTGTCGTGAATGGAGTTCAGCTCGACGCTGTCAGCCAACACAAGTCAAGCACTGTGTTTGGACAACAAAGCAGCAGCAGCAGTTCATCATCACCGGCATTGACAGTGGCCATTTTTTGCCTTTGGAAAAAAGTTTGGAGAAGTATGCCGTATACTGAACGGGACAGAGCAGAGTGTGCGTGTGCCAGACAGACATCACTGGCAGCTTATCTTGACACGAGTCAACAGTTAATTTTTCTGATTGATTTTATTGCCTCTTTTGGTGCTTCGTTAGGCTAAAACGGCTGCATCTCAAGCCTGCTTCTTTCGCGCGCCGCCCGAATTATCGAGCTCGATTATCACTGCCAGCCGTCTTGAGCAGAAGAGTAGAGCTGTTCACAAGCTACTCGAATGCGGACAAATGAGGCTGTTGTCCGGACGAGTGCAAACGAGTGCGAGGCTCATCACCGCCATCACCACCACCACCACCATCATCATCTTGATCATCATCTTCATCGGCACTGCCATCACATGAGACATTGCAGAGGCGAAGAACAGGCGGCGGCGACTATATAGTGGCGATAAGATTGCCAGGTCGAGTTGGCTCGTTAGCTGGCGAACCCAAGCTAACCGGTGCCTGTGCAGACAGTGCCACTGTCTGAGTGCCATATCACGGGCAGCTAGAACTCAACAGCCTCTTCCATGCTCAGGATGCTTGCCGCAGTCAGCGACAACAGCGCATTAGTGCTCTCTTTGAAATTCTGACGCTCTTCTTGGCGCCATCATCCGCATCGTCAGCGGCAGCCGCTGCAATCGGCACACCTCCACTATAGGCCGATTCAGTTTCCGCCTTCTCTTCTGCTGGCTGCTTTTCTTGCTCGGGACTGATGCCATTGGAGGCAAGCGGATTCTCCGGCACAGACGCCACACAGTCCGCTCTGCAGTGACTGTGCTCACAGTGATCATTGCGCCAGAGAATTTACTGGCGGCATCAGCGACTGCAACTTCAGTGCTGCAATAATTCCACTACGCTGACTTTGCTTCCTACAGCTACAATCTTCAGCATCATCACCACCAGGATTACTACTGCAGCCGTTCTCAATCAAAGTGGCTGCTGAATATATCACCAGGCAAATCACTGTCGCTGTCATCTGCGCTGCTGCACACAGCATCCACAACAAGGAGTCTCTGAAGACTCACTTTGTCAGAGCACGACATCTCAACGTCGCATCGCAGTACGATAACAATTCAAACAGCCAACTGCCACCACTACTTTGGACCAACTTCGATGTTATTCAACTTTTTCCTCTTTTTCTGATAAGCATTTAAATGTTTTTGTGCTGCTCTTTCCTCTTCTCCAAATTGTCCCAACCATTTTTCATTTCCTACATGTGAGTGCACAGCTCGATTTCAGGTATGTTCAGCTCGATTTGATGTTCATCTTCCACCAAACTCGCTATTGTCCGTTGTCCATCAATATCCTTGCCAAAAGCTAGCCATATGTCGCGACAGCGCCATTTGCAGCATTGTTTGTGGCGTTGCTGTGAAACCGAAATCGAGTGCCTAGATCCGATGATCACATGCATTGAAAGTTAGTTTACTACGGCGAAAGGAAACATTGGAAACTTAATACACAAGCACACCGGTCTGCATCCCAGTTGGCCCGATTTTTTGAACAATAACCCACCGAGATATCGATGGCACTGGGCCCCTATTCCTCTTTCTTCATTGTCGTTACTTTCTCTCCCAGACTGTGCAACGACTTCATTACTGCTGCAAAAACTAGCAGCTCACACTAAACAAATAGAAATGTGGTAGGGCCTTGTCAGGCAACTTGTTCGCCAGGACCGATGACAATGCACTGAGGAGGTAAACAATGTCAAATTAGCTTGACCGCAATTGTTCCCTCCGTTTACTGTTCTTTCTTCTTCCTTCTTCTCATTTGCTCACGTCCTCTCAATTGCCACTAAATAGAAAGCGCAAAAGGCTTTCTGAAGCGTAGAAGTCAGCCTTTTGATCGACTACTGTAATTTATTACAATCTGTGGGCCCGAGAGGGAAAGGGAGAGAAGGAGAGCACAGAATGATGTCGCGCATCGAGTGTCACTTGGTGGAAGGCAGCTCTCGAAGCAGCAGCAGCAGCAAAATCTACACTACATAAATCGGTGTCGCTTGTTTTAGCGTCATGTAATGAGCTGCTAGTACGCACTGAAGTATGCGGCAGTAGACAGCACAATGAACTCCAAACTGCTCTTCTACTCTACCTCCTTCGATCGATGGCTTCGAGATTTTTATCAGACTGGCGCGCGCGAATAGTGCACCTCCAGTGGGCAATGGCCACGGTGAGGCAGAGCAGTAGCCAGTCAGCCAGCCAGACCGAGAGACAGACTAAGTGGTCATCAGTGGCTAGACACTGTCGAGGAGGACAGGTAATTTGTCACTTCTGCCCGGTGACCATTCATAACGCAGTTGACAGCACCGAACAGTAGTGCCTTTTGTTTTCACAGCACACAGACTCGTCGCGACGGTATTGTTCGCCGATGAGCAGCACAATAAGACGGTAAGACAAACAAACGGGTGGAATGTGTCCAAGTGGGCAGTCGTCAGACGACGCTGCTGCAATCAATTCAACAGACACAAACGAGAGCAGCTTTGTGCATAAAACACTTTGTTCTGAGAAGTTCATTACTTACTTACATAACAACAGCAGCAACAGCAACAGAAGACTGCTCATCGACTGATTTACCAGGTGAACTACAGCTAATCCACGCTAATCTAGTGCCGCCCAGTTGCTGTAGTCAAATGCCAGCAGCAGAATGGCGACAAAACATTTGAAAAATCGCATTTTAGTTTCTTTTCTCTTTTTGCTGTTCCTGGTTGTTTGTTAGCACTGCAATAGTGTGCCTTGAATTTAAAAGCCAACGTTGCCAGCCAACCAGCCAGTCAGCCAGGCAGGCAGACAGGCAGACAGACAAACAGCTAAAGAAGCCCGAGAGTGGTACGTGGCCAAGTGGCAAAGGGCCTAGGGCTGGCTATTGTTCGCTCTCTGTACCAATTGTCTGTCATTGTTTGTTTTTCTTCATTTATTGCACTGTTATCCTAAATCGTCGATTTGTTTGACATTGGTGAATATGAGGCAAAGCAGAGACAGGCAAGTCAGCTTAGCTGCACTCTGATGCCTTCTGCTTTCTCGCTCTCTTTCTCCCTCTCTTCGATAGCGACATTGGCTTGCGAGCACTTCTGTCTACTGTCAACTGCGCGGCAACGTTTGCCTTTTTGGTAGCATTCAACCTTCAACCGTTAGTGTTGTCAACAGTTTGTCTCCTTCCTTCCTGTCTCAATTGACGACGACAACGACGACTGGTTGGCCTTTTAGGAGCAACCACAAAATCGGTGCTTGAGAGGAACTAACTACAACTGCTAACCGGGTAATGGCCATCGAGAACAATTGACTCATTCGAGTGACGGCAGTTTTCTGCTAAGAGCACACTGAACAGTACCCTATTTCTCTCTTTCTCACTCTCTCAATGGCGGTAATTGGCCTGCTAAATGCGTCTAACTGTTTCCTGAGCAGTCTACTACAGCTGAATATCTTTGCTTTCCTTGCAATCTGTACGCCGAAACGATTACTCGCAGTGGTAGATGACTGCTCAATTGCTGCTCTGCGAAGAAGAAGAAGTGTCAGTGCGAAAGAGATAGAGCGTTCTTGCGTTCTGTCAGTCCAAGTGTCAAAACTGTGGACTGTCACACTGGGCGATTGCATCGAGGACTGACAATGGAGACCAACACACAGACACAGCTCGCAGTCGCCTGGCGTGAAAATTGCTTGCGATGGCACTTTTGGCTGCCCCAGCATTCACTGCTTTGCACCTCACTCTCTCTTCTTCTGTCGCTTTGATGATGCTCGAATTTTCATCTTCTTCCTCGCCCTCCTCAGCTCTCACGGCTCGGTGGAAGGGAACTAAGTGAGCAAAGCAAACTACCGTCAAATCAGACTGGTTCCATTATTGTTAGCAGAGATTCAGCCAGTAAACTTTGATAGACAAAGTGGAGATGCACTGCTCACAGTGGAACTTTTGGGCCTATTCGGGTGAGCACTTTGGTGCTTCTGTCGTGTTTGCTCACTCCACAGTAGTCAGTATGTTGACGTTGTTTGTCTTTTCCGACGTTTTCCTTTTTGTCCTGTTTGCTCTGCCATTAGTCCAACTAGGGATGTAGAGTGGAGGATGATGCTCTGCTGCCGTTTCAACCAACAAATGCACATTGGCCAGCACATAAAGGGGTTGAAGACGAGAGTGGCACTGAGGAAACTACCACTGAAAAAGGGGCAGTTGTTTGGATTCACTTCTCTCCTTGGCGCGGATGTTGGCACAGTTGTCGTTCTGTTGACCGCTAATAAATCCGATGATGGAGTGGCATCGCAGTAAATCCAATTTTTGGTTCTTTTTGTCCAAACTAGAGCAGCATTGAGTGCATTTCATTAGTGGGCAATTAAGCTGTCACATTACATTAGCCGACCGCCAAGCAAGAGCAGCACTAGAATACGTGTGAGTGTGCGTGTGTGCGCGCGTCTGACTTGCAAATAAAAATTTTTTTAACTTGTGTGAACTACTTTTTCAGCTTTGTGGGCGCCCCAACTGGCAGCACTGTTTGCACATAATTTAAATTGATTCTGTCACTTGCACGGCTTCAGATTAATGCTATCTAATTGCCTCGTCTCATGGGTGTTCTCACCAGCTCCCCATGTGGCCTCGCTTCTCTCTTATCATGGCGACGTCAACCACTCTCTTCAATTGGCTGTTTGCTTGAAGCAGCAGAGGGTCTGCTAAATCAGTGTCATTGCCGTCGCTCGATCAGTGCCAATTGCTCTCAATTCTTCTTCTTCCTCCTCCTCCTCCTCCTGTGCTGATGGTGTTCTTTTACTTTTTCAGCAGAGCTCCCTTCTGGATCGTCATTGAGCATGTTCTCTGGCTCTAATATTCTCTGCGTTTCTGCACCCAACGCATACTTTTCTCTCTCCTTCTCTTTCGTTCTTTGCTCTCTACCCGTGTTCGACAATCTTCAATAGCCTGGGCAAAGTGCAGGCGTGGTTTAGGTGCCACCGACTGCCCTATAGAGCGAAGGGCTCTCACGACTGAGGCCGAACGAGTCACCGTGTTCTGCTGGTCATTACTTGTCTGTCTGTGCGTTCCTTTCTCTGAACTGCTCTTCGGTCTACTACTGCCAACTCGGGCCAATCGTCGGCAGAATCTTCGGTCGGCATTTACTGTCGAGCAGCCTTTCAGTACCCTCTTGCCATCATTTATGATTTTGTGTGTTTTTGTGTGAATTTCTCTTTTTATGTTTTTGTTCAATTTTATAAACTCTTTGTGCACAAAAAAAGTTTTGCCAAGTGTGATGTGCTTTATGAAATTTTAAAAAC
This sequence comes from Tyrophagus putrescentiae, assembly GCA_024499935.1. NCBI lineage: Eukaryota > Metazoa > Arthropoda > Arachnida > Sarcoptiformes > Acaridae > Tyrophagus > Tyrophagus putrescentiae. The sequence continues at coordinate 4,194,547 of JAMZRA010000002.1, forward strand.
CTTTTAAATTAATGTGCATTTTTTCTTCAACTGTCTGTCTACAGTGAATACGCTCATCCATTTTAGTGAACGCCAAGTAAGTAATTTTCAACGTTCAGCCAATCAACTTTATTCTTCATTTTCTGATTGACTTTACTGGAATTTCACAAAAACAGTTCATTCTGTTTGTAAAAGTGTTGTTTCTGCAGCTTTCATCGACTTGTTCGATGTGACCACTTGTCTGCTGCTTGATAATTCTCAGTACTAGTTTAGGCACATGGTTTGCTCAGTGCACCACTGCTGCCGAACAGCTGCATATTTGCAGTCAGTCATGAGAAAGTGTAGCACAGTTCTTCTGATGGGCACCCTCTTCTTCTTCAGACCGAGAAAGAGAGAACGACTTTGACAGTGGCACGTTAATTCACTCTCTCATTTTCTCCCAGTGACAGTCCCAGCCAACTGACACTGTGCACTTGTTGGAGATGCGCTGGTGGTCGTTCGGTGGACGGCTCTCACCGAAAGGTCCACCACCACTGACTTCAAGTGAAGAGACAGTGCCGCCATTTGGGTGACACTTGCCCAGACGGCGCAGTCGACTTGCCACTGCCATCAAATCATTAGCACTGCAGAGCACTGCCACCACCACTGTCCAGACATGGCCTGGATGACTGGAAGACCACTGGCACAAGTGGTGATTTGCTCCATTTCAGAAATGAACGTCAACTGGTAGAGGCAGTGTGTGAGAGCGCTTGACGATGAGCTCAACATAAAAAACTCGAGGGTAAAATGCTCAGCACTAGGAACTGCTCTGGTAGCAGTGCAAGCCTGCCAGTTCGCTTCCTCGATTGGACCAAGTGATTTCGATCACCCGACTTTTTGTTTGCTATAGTCACTGACTGTTTCAAAAATGAATTTTTTTTGTAAAAGATGAAAAGAATAGTATTAGCTAATTTGTTTTTTAGACTTTTTAGTTTGTGCGTGTTTACTGTTTATTGTTTTACCACTTTAGCTTCCTGAACATTTTTTTATAGATTTGCTGATTAAAGCAATAGTACAGGGTTTTATGATGCTACACAATACAATCACTTGTTTTCCAGTAAACAGCCAGTTCATTTTTCACTGAACTTACAACCGGATATTTTTACTTCTGGAAATCTTTTTTTCACTGACTACAGTGGTCAATTACATCGAATATCAATATCATTTATTGCTTTTCTCTCTATCTTTCTTAAACTTGCACTGCATTACTACTATCTCAATACCACTTTATGGGATTGGAACACCCTCCTAAGGAACTTGACCCAAGTCAAACAACTCGAGTCCTTTGCCTGATGAAACTGTGGATCTCTATTAATACTTGGATATTGATGAGATTTACTGATGACATCTTATGTATCCGGTTGTCTTTCCGACACTGATGAGTCGTGGCGTCATCAGCATTCAAGTTACCAGTGTCCGACACAAAAGAGAACAGCACCACCATCCAACAAGTATGTGTGAGTGTGTGTGAGTGTGTCATTCGCTTGCCTTCCTTCGGTCTGCTGCAGCTGTTGCTGTCAAATCAGATCGATCGCCTTTCAGACTGGCCATCATACCGCCGCATTATCGATTTGAGCCCAGTCTTATCAATTTCGCCTGCATCTACTTCTTCGTTTCTTCGTTATTTACTATGTGCCGTTTTCTATTGCAGTGGTGGTGATGTCGATGGTGATAGTACGTGCAGCATGCCTTAACAAGCGTGCCACACTTGAATTAGAGTAAGCCTCAGTGTACACTCTTATCAAATGATTGGCGTGATGCTTTGCCTGCTGCTTGGCGCACTGCCGTCTGCCGCTACGTCCCATTGATCTTGCGCTCTCTATATTATTAGCCACTAATCATCAGCCAGACGGCACTTTTGCCTCGGAAGTTGTCTTGCGCTTGCTTTCTTCTCCTGCTTTCACTTACTCATTCACACTCTGATGACTATTCTAAATATTTACTTGTCTCCACAAAGATCGCCAAAGTGTCAGCTTGGAATAACTTCGATTTGTCCAACAAACCACAACTGCCATCGGTGACTGCTCCGTAAGTGCTGTCGAACGAGGAAAACGCTGCAAAGCAACTTGAGCTTGAACCTAGTGTTGATGGTGTTAATCATACTAACCTTCTCACTTTTCTTTCATCATTTTTCCGTGTAATTACCTCCAGTCCGAACGGTGAGGGAGACACGATGAACGCTTACCAGCTGCCCTTCAATGGGGCTACCTCGACGCCGCCGTTCAATTACTTCTCACCCAACACCTCTTCACCCTACTCCATCTCCTCATCATATCAAAGTAAAGTTTTTCAGTTAGAAAAGAAGATCATCTCTTAACCACTTTTTTCCTTCCACCACCCAAGACTCTCGTTCTGCGACCATCAACCCGGCGCAAAAGAACATGACCTCCCAGTCAAGTTTACTCTCGTACAACCAGTTTTCACACCAGTCTCACTTGCAACCATTTGGCACTCCAATACAGTCCGCCAGTGGGGCAAATCACTACTCACAGAGTAAGAAGGGGATTTGACTTAAACTTAGCATTATGCATCAAATGAGCTCACAATACCGACATTTACCCAAACCTTCACAGACCAATACAATGCGTACACGGGCACCAGCTCGCCCAGCCTGGCGAGTGGCAGTGCTGCCAACAACTTTGATTACTCGCACAACTACCACAACAGCAACAGTCACCTGCCCTCTTCGAGCAGCTACTCGCAGTACATATCGAACTGCTCGGCCACTGGCTACCCATCCTATCCTCAGGTGCCCACGACAGCACATGTCCAGGGTCCGTCTAGTTCCATTCCAAGCGCCAACTCCAACTACCAGTCACTCAATACGGGTAAGTTGGGAGAAAGCGAAACAGACGAGTTTTTTACAATGCTCAAACAAAAATGCATAATTTTTGTTTGCAGAGTCCTATTTGAACCTCTCAGCGCCGATCAAGGCAGAGCCGGGAGAAGGTAAGACTGGCACATGTTCATGAGTTATCAATTAGTATTCACTTGACAAAAATTGCCATTTATCCCCTTCTCTACAAACATTTAAAGCCGCCGACTCGTATACGCTCAGTTTGCACAAGGACGACTTGGCCCTGCAGCCGGTCACTAAGAAAGGTACGTGTGGCACACAAGCACACATGCACACACACAACTATGCCATACTAATCAAAGACATTTGACCCTGTTTCTCTGACGTGCACACAGCCAAGAAGACGGGCAGTCGCGGACGAGCCAAGAGAAACCTGAACCCATCACCATCGCCGGACACTGTCATAAATCGCATTTTTGTGTGGTGCATTGACGAGACTGTCTTCGTCAACATGACCGAGAATAATCGCTACGGCAGCTTCAATGTAAGTAGTGGTGACTTGCCAGATAGCCTCTGTAGCTAGCCTTCTCTCCCTCCATTTCTCCACCCCTCTGTCCTCCAGTGGCGACAGTTTTTTTCAATATCACTCCACTGACTGGCTCAGACCATCGATCAGTCCACGACCAAATTGCTGTTGCTGCTGCTTTGAGGCTAATTAAATGCACACTTGTCGCACAGCACACACACACACAGCACATACGCACATGGTGCACGGTTCACTGCCATAATTAATTGTCACCGATAAGCTTTCTGTCACACAACCACTGCTTGGCGGTTTAATAATTTTTTTTGCTGCAGAATTATTTTTGAGTCAGATTAGAGCAAGGCAATGCAGTTTAAGCTTAGAGAGGATCTTCAGCAGCTGACCTTGCTGTCGGCAGATAGTTGCAGGGAAAAGCTTATGGTGACGAACGTTCGGCCAAGTAGCTTGCCACTGAATGATTTATGGCAAACACTGACTGTCGCCGTAGCCTTCATTAGCTATTCAAAAAACGATAAGAATTGACGGTGTCGGATAACCATTATGGTGATTGTGGCAACCTAGGTTCCCTTTCGCAACCCTACTAGCTTCAGAATATTTTTTTTATTTTTTACATTGTTTTATTCTTTTTCTTAAATCTAGGAGCACATTGTTCACCTTCAAGCACTGTACAATGAATTTGAAATGTTCATTATCAAGTTTGGAGAAAAATACCTATTCCTTGATGATTTAAGTGTAAGTGAAAGTTTTAAAATAGCGTTACAATCTCTCTGACTATTTCGTCATAAACAGAACATTGACCAGTCATTTGTCGAGGAGTCGGCAGCCGACGATAATGGGCAAGACATAAGCAATTACGACTTTAGCAATGACGGCTTCAAGTCCACCGTCACCACTCAAATGGGCGGCAGTAGTACTCGAAGTAGTAGTGTCGATCTCCGACAGAAGATGGCATTACGGTTTCGGAAGATCGCCGAAGTTTATAACACTTACGCCGATAAGTTGCATGGTGAGTGCATTTTTGTTGATTCACTAGTTCGACAAGGTTTTTGCGACGATGAGGGCGACGACAAAGAGTGACAGATGAGAGTGAAAATGAGAAAGTGAAGAAAAATAAAAGTGAGGCAAAAACATCATCATCATCATCATCATCTCTGAATGACTTTAAAGTGGAGACAGTCTTGTTCAATTAGCCTTTCTCAGTGCTAGAGTGTGTCAAAGAGTTAGCACAGACAGTCCATTTGATCTTTACGGGCGTGCTGCAGAGGTTAATCGGTCTTGCAATCGGCCCAGTGAGATAAGCAACACTATCCCGCTTGAGAGCTTCTTTTTTCTTCCTTTTTTTGTCATTTTGAAAATTTCAATTTCATAAGTTACATACAAGCTAAACCGTGTCAAGTCATCATCATTGGCACTGGCAAACTGGCCGATACCTGTCCTATTTGTTGCACAAACATTTTTGCCAGTGACATAACCATGGTATTGTGCAATTGCATAAGATTTTTGAATAGTTTAGATCTCACCGAAGAATTGGGGCGGTTTGCCTACTGACATGGGTGACTGTGCATTCGTGCAGTTGCAAAACTACTATCGATTGCCGTTCATTAACCTTAGAAAAAGTTTACTTTAGACATGCACAACTAACTTAAAGTTGTTTTTACAGAACTGCTTGACAAACCCGAGCTGGAGCAGCTAGACTCGTTGATGCGTCGCTATGAGTCGATTACCAACAACTGGATTAGCTCAGCTATCAAAGCGCTGCACTGCATCAAGTCGCGGTAAATGTGACCATCCAATTTGGATGTGATCTTCCTTTTAAGATTGTAATGTTGTTAATTAAATCATTCATTTCCTCACTTTTGGACCACTGCAGACCCAACTGTCTCAATATCCTGATCTCTTCGTCGCCGCTCATTAAAACCTTATCTAAAGTAATGCTTTCAAGCTCAGTCCCTACTTTGCGGTAAACAACATTTACAGTTACACTAAATCAAGTAAGTAAACTGCCGTAGTGCTAGAGAAATCAATTTTGCAAACTTCATCATATCAATTTCATTAACTAATGATAAATTTCTTTTACAGCCAAAGAGCACATTCTAAATCGAGTAGTCAACCGTTACGGTACTGCATGTCCCTACATCATCATCGGCAAGTCTGATGATCAAAACATTTCCCAGAAGGTGAGCACTACTACTAGGCAATAGTGCAGTTGAACTTTTTTTATTAATCAAAAAAATATTTTTATTTAGATGGAGTTGCCTTTTTGGCCAGTCACTGAAAAAGAGCACTTTGAGTCACTTTTGAGTGCGATGATCTACTACTTCTAGACCTTTTCTTCGTCTTCTTCCTCCTCATTCTCTGCAGTTTTTTCTTCTGGTGCGGTGGTTGTCCACTTCCTCTGCATCGCTCCATAGCCTAACCCTGAGCACACTTTGCACTTTGCACCTTGCACCGTCACCCAAGTGACAGCAGCAGCAGCAACAGTTTTCTAGTAGAGATCGAACATTGTCTCACTTTTTCCTCGTCATCATCGTTACCTTTGTTTTACAGTTGAACAAAACTCTCCCTCTCACTCTTTCCGAGTTATCTTTCAGCACCCATTGTACTTTGCTTTGTAACCAGTTGTACTTTCCAGTCTCTTGCTTTTGTTTGCGCACTGCAAAGCAAGCTTCATTTACCGCTTTCACCTGACACGGACTGAGTGGCGCCCGGCGACACAGATACGACGGCGGCGGCGGCACCTCTTTATTCTCGCTTGACACACAATAGAAAGTAGTAGCCAAACCAGTGTTTTATATACTACAACAAAGAATAAAAAAACAACAACGCCGACAATGAAGACAGTGGCACGAGTAGTTCTCATTTTCTTTGACTTCTCGACCAGCAGTAGCCGAGAAGCTTTAGGGCACAAATGGACAACAACGAGGATTGACTTTGTGCAATTAGTTGTGGCCAGCTGCAGGACTACTTTTGAAGTGACTTTGCAGTCAGTCCCCTTTTTGTTCTCTCTGAAACAATCGATTTAATTACATTTGTCAAAATTAGCTAATGGCTTGAGACAACATTGCCGCAATTGACAACAAGATGATGGTGTGCAACGAATGAGCTGTGTCCAGTTGAGAGAAAGAGAATGAGCAGCACAGTGCTTTCTCACTGATGAGCTACAGATGATGGCTGCCCCTGCCATTCGGTGTTGCCTTATGATTGGTATGTGATGCTGCTGATGCTGTGTCCGAGTACAGCATCAGCAGCATCATCGCTATGCTTACTCCACAACCGTAGTAATGACCGCAACGGTCTCGGTCTCTGAGAATCTTTCTCTGTGCTCTCGCCTTTTGCGCCTACTTTTGGCAAATGTGGCCACCACCATCACCACACCAAATGGCCGACACCGTATCAAGGTCAAAATTTGCATTTAGTTGTGGCGACAACGAAGAAAAAGAAAAGGAAGCCTGGTGTGTGTGTGTGTTGTGCACTGTGGCGATCTCGATTGAGTGGCCAAGCGATGAGCGACAGTGACACTGGGCGAGAAAAACCGACCAACAAGCAACAGGTAAAGTCAGTGTGTCTGTCTGTCTGATGAGACCGTGGCCATTCACTGCAGCGCAAAAGTCGTAGTGACAGATATTTTTTCAAGAGCTCTACAGAAAGAAACGAATGTCTGTAGAGAAAGCTGTTGCTGCTGCAGACGCCTGGCGCCACACTGACACTTGTCGCACCGTTCAGAGAAGTGCTGGACTGGCACGCGTTAAACTGCAATGGCTCTCTCTTTTTCTGGCTGACCACCGAAGTGGCAGTGCATGGCCAAAGAGCACATACTCTCACTCACTCACTTCATCGTAGGGAAATGAATGCCCCATGCTCAGTGGCCAGTACTGCGGCCAAAAGTGAAAGTTCTTTAGATCTGCACGAGGCTATGAAAGACGATAGAGATGCACAGACACACAAGGGGCAGTGTAATCGACCACACTGCACACGAGTACGAGTATAAATGGTGCCCTTCAACTGCAGCAGTCGGTCTTTTGCGATGTCTGCGCTTGGTCATCGAACACCTGTGCGTGTTTATGTCATCCTCCTGATGTGGTAGCGTCTCGTTTTCATTCTTCTTTTTGCCTACTTAAAGAAACTTGATTGCACTTTTATGTTTGATATTGTTCGGTAATGAATAGACCAGCGGTTGTGGTCAGTGAGACCTTTTCACATTTACGTCATTGGACAAAGCAGTGAGCACTAGTGCGGTCAGTGCATCCATCATCACTTTCAATTTCTATTGAAAACCTGAACCATTGATACGTGAGACTTTTTTGTTGTTGTTTGTGTTTGCAGTTCTTTGACTATCATCAACAACTTGAAACAGTGTTCATTGTTCTTTTTTTCTGCTCAAGTTCTATAGCCTCATTTGTCAAGTGTGCTTTTTAACAAATGACCTTTACCCATCAACACCTCCACCACCGTTCTAAATGTGAGTGCGCAATGTCGTTTTATCATAGCAGATATAAATAACTTTTGAAAAAACTAGAAGTTCTCATTTCTATCACCTCAATCGCTTTATTGAACTATTTGGACCAGTGTCCAAAGAAGGCGGCTGACATGTTTTCATAAACTATTATTATTTTATAATCGCTTTGCTTTTTGCACACTCATTAATTGCCAACCCAAACAACAGTTTCTTGTCAATGGTCAGTAGTCTAAGGTTAGCTCTCTAAGCATGTCATTAAAGGCTAAACTGTATCCGCTTGCAATTAAAGCGTTTTGCCGCCACCGAGTCGCCAAATGTGGAAACGGTCAAGTGGTCACTCGATAAGTGGATTACTATTTGAAGTTAAGCCAGTACGACCAGTAGCTTTGTTCTCCTCCCAAAACAGCCATTGCTATGATTGAGGTCGTTTGGAGCACAGTTCAACTGTGACCTTTTTTGAGGCGCAAGGATCCTGCCGCAAACCAACCCATTCGTGGCCACCCTTATCTGACCTTAATGGTCACAGTGCAAATGTGCCCACTTTTCTCTGCTTATCGGACGTGAATACTGTAGATAAGCACTACGTAATTTGTCCAAACACACATATTCCACTGTTCAGGCAGTGCCTGCAGTCGGCAGACATATTTTCCTCGTCAGCTCTTTATACAATCAATTAGAATTGAACAACAACAGCAGTGCAAAACGCATAAAATGGAAGTAAATCAGATTAGAGCAGACAAGGAGGCCATTTTGTGTGCTAATTGGAAGGTGGCGGTCAATGGCCATTGTTTGCCGAAATGACTGCTCCTGTTGCTGAGCGCGAGTTTGCCGTTTCTGTGGAAGCTGCCACAGCTACTGCAACGGCGATGATGATGCTGCTGCTGACACACAGGGCACCATCACCATCACCACAATCACCGTTTGCAGGCTGGTCTCTGTAAGTGTGCACTCAGGTCAATGAATATATGCATAGAGTTCGTCAGTATCAGGTCGCACGCACGTACGAGTCACTCATCGATGGAACAACACTGGGCAAACACACTAATTGATTGATCACAAGTGTGATGAGGCGGCCGCCAAGAAAAATCTCCCCTCTTCTATTAATGGGGGCGCCAAAACAGCAATGCAGAGAAAGAAGGAGAAGATACTTTGACCATATAATCTACTTTTATCATCAACTTGACTGCTGACTGTGACAGTGACAGTCCGAGTTGTACCTGGTCTTGCAGCATCTTCTGCACACATCCTTAGGTGCGTTTATCTCCGGCCTCGACACTGTCAAGGTCATCGACGCTTTATATTTAGTCATCAGCAGCAAAAGCAGAAGCTACACTTGAACCTGACTACGCTTTTCTTTTGCAACAGCGATTATCCATTGCTCACGTCTGCAAAATCACATCTAAACAGTTTGTGAGTTTAACTTTCCCTTAAACATGTTTGTTTGCTATTTGATCGCCCTCAACCTTCACTGCCCGGGAACTGTGAGTGAGTGAGTGTGTTTAGCACGAAGCATCGATGTAATTGGTGGTGGTCATCATAAGACATGTTTTTCTGTTTCTGAGCACTGGCCAATCTTCTTGTTCTGCTTCATTCTCTCCCCTCAACTTTCTCTGTCTGCCTCTGCCCAATTGACAATCGACAATGAGGAGGCAAGGACGTGGAGTGCATTGGCCGCTGGCATGCACGTCCTCGGCCGTCATGCAGAATGCTTAGCTAACTTTCTCGAGCAGTTTTTCCTCCTCTGTTCAGTGCACGAATGCAATTGAAAACGAGAAAGAGCAGACAGAATTGAAGCGATGACGCTGCTAATTGATGATATAATTAGCCATCATGTTTTCATGTTTCAGCTTTTGTCATTGATCTCACCTGTCCTGCTAAAGTCGACACCTGATCTGTGACATTCCTCGAGTATTAGCCTGTCTGTGTGCTTATGTGTGTAAGTCAATTTTAAATCTATTGAACTCAGAGTGCTTTGTACTACTAAAAATAGACTCACTGGCCAATAACTGGCAGAGCTTTACTACTCCTGTACCTGTCAGTTACGGCCACTTTTGGACGATCGGCAGGTTGGTTGTAGCGATCAAATCATGGCTCAGGTTCAATCGAAGGCCACCGATATATGAAGTTTTGCAGTTTTGCAGACAACAAAAAAGTAAAGTGCAGGGCTAATATGCTGGGCGTCACTCACTGTGGAGGAGTATGGCTGTGCCTGTCGCTGCCGTTCATTAGGTTCCTTGCCTTTATGGTCAAGTGTAAGAGCAGTGTTCCTCTCTCCTCCTCTCTCTCTCTCTCTCTCTCTCTCTCTCTCTCTCTCTCTTTCTGTCGATCAAAGGTGAACAGACCCACTATTTCTCCTGTCCACCGAAAGCACATGTACACTACCACCACACTTGAGCAGGTGAAATAACACAAGTGCGACAACTGATGGGCACTCACTGCCGGCGATGACATGTTGCTACTCCGACACATTGAACTGTGACAAATTGACTCTTTAACCGGGAGAGGTCTCCTTTCAACACGCCACTAGACACATCAGCGACAGGTACTGTTGCAGCAGCTTTGTCACACAACAAAGCTGCTGCAACAGTCGATGAAGATTGAACGGTGTCGCTGCTGCTGCAGGCGCACTAATGAGATAGCGCCCAGTGATAGAGCGGCAGAAGGGCAGCGTCACTGAAGGCAAAGAATGGCGAGACACGGCGCTCGGGTGAGAAGCCTGTTTGAAAGGGGCTTGCTGAAACGGGTCAGTAAGCAAAACCATTCTCGCCGATTCGCGGAGCACTGCCACTGATGAGAGAGGACGAGTAAAGTACGATGAAGTGTGCTGTCTGCCTGCTGAAGAGTGCTGTCTGACGAACAGGCGACAACGATTGCTCAATTTGGCTGAAAAAAGTGTTGACTTCACTTATTTTATTATTAATTTTCAATGGACAGTAGTAGTGCCACTGATGGTAACAGTGCTGCTCCCTGACATCGGTGCCCTTTTCCCAGCAATCCACGACGACACAACAACAACCGCAGCAGCAGCAGTGTTCACAGCTGGAGGCAAAAATGTGAGTGAGACATTATAAGAAGCTCAGGCCACTGCGCTGTTTATCTGGGCAGCAAAAAAAGTTACTTTATAAGAAACATTTGATCAAGGTGTCTCAGCAATGGCCGCATCATCAGCTACAGCATCTTCATCAACAACAGCAGCAGCATCGTTGTTTACTAAGCCATTCTCCATTGGTGATTGATTGTGATCGAATGTAGTGTGCTTTCTATCTTTGTTTGCGCTGTTGTGTCTGTCTCTCTGTGTTCTTTTGTTTGTCTTTTGAGCGGCATGGATGCGTCTACTGCAGCAACAACAGCTTCTGCAAAAGTTAATTGGTCTTAGCTCAATTAACAGCAGCAGCACAGGCCGCTGTAGATGGTGGTTGTGATGATAGTAGTGCACGCACTGCCGAAACACGCGTTGTCCTGGTTTGGAGGCAATGTCCTCCTTTCTGCAGCAGACCAATTATCTCAATGACAGTTCTACAATGACCAGCAGTGTTCAGTTTTGTCAACAGTGATAAGTGTGATCCTCTCAGTGTGGCAACTGGACACAATTTCTCATCTAGTATTGGTCAATACTTTGACTTCATCTACTACTAACACAAGGAATAATGGCAGTCAGTTCATGCAGTAGCAAGCATCGTCATCTTCATCGCCTCGTCAATCAATTGCTAAATGCATTTGTCATTATTGTTATGATTATATTCTAATGCGCACTCCTTGGCTCACCACTATTGCCCCCGTTGACAATGAATTGGAAAACAATCAGATTTAAAGTATGTTCAAGCTGTCTTTTTTTGTTTATTACGTTCTCAAGTGTGGCTGCAAATTGCTGCCTATCTTTCCCTAAAATGGTCAAGTAAAGGAGTAAGTGCAGTACTGTTGCTACACAACTGTCACCAACAGCAGCCACTACAGGCCATGTCTGCTGACCACTGCTGAGACTATTTACCAACTAATGACTTGCTTGTGTCCTTGTCACTCTGTTATCGTTTTTGCTTGTCAGCTTTGTGTGCCTTTTTCAGCTGCTTGAGCTGCTGCAATTGTCTTCTCACAGCACACACTTGTCAGCGATTAGTTAAATTGCAACTCCGTTGTTTGGCCTTATCATCAATTGTAAATGGAAATGTGTGCTCTGGCTGTTGCTGATTTCAAAAAAGCCCACTTTACATTTAGCTTCACAGATGGCGATGAAATCCTGATGAGATTTGAAATTTTTGATTTGATGACTGTGCTTGATTCAAACTTCAATGAAGAGACGAGAAACAAACAGCAACTAAAGCATCTTGTTTTTTCTCTCACTCCAAAAAGATTGCCGTTATTTTCTCATACTTCAGACTGCTTTTTGATGTGCCGTTTGTTTCATGCAAAATTATTTGCAAATATCGTGTTGTAAATTATGGCTGTCGTAGTATGAGAATTGCCGTGTCTAATTTGAATTATTCGTGTCACTGCCAACTGTCTGCTAACCTTTTCTTTCACCTACCTGGTGCCCTTGCAGATCGTTTATCTCTGTGTTTAGGTGTAAATCGGCCATTGTACTTTCTGTAGCTGCAGTCCCACAGGTTCAGGTTAAGCGTCACACTAAACGAGTTAAACTCACATACTTGCTCTTTGTCCTAAGTTCGAAAACAGGTGACAATATTGCTGAAGTAGCAGTCTAAACCGTGAATCAAAAGTATTCTTACTTATGACACACTGATATTCTGTTTATTCTGGAATCGGACAGAATCGCACTTGATTGACTGTCGAGTATATGTTTAGTGTAAAAGTGTTGGGTTTTTTTTGTAAAGTTTTGTCACCAGTGTCTCCAGACAGTGCCCACCCGACGCCTCTCTTGCTGAGTTGCTGTTGCTGCTACTGCCTCACCCAGATCTCTCCAGCAAGCCCACCATCACCATCAGCAGCACCTTTAGTTGGTGAAACAGGCAAACCTGTTATCGCTTCATGTCCAATTAGATGAGTGCCTTTGTTTGTTTGTGTCAGAGAGCAGTCTCTACAGTCTTCGACAGTGAGCAGCGAAGCATCGGCCAATTTCAACTCGTTAGTAGCATACGGCAATCTGTAATTTAATAATAATTTGATAAATGTATTCGGTAGTAAGTGGTGCTGGCGAAAGCTGTGTCCGCAGTGTTGCCTCCTCTCCCCTGCCACTCTCCCCTGTCCTCTGCCCTGCCAAAATAGCAAGACCTCTTGACTTTTTGGTGGTGGTGATGGCGGGGAAGAAGGCTGCTTTTTAGGCGCTATTTATGTGCCGTTGAAGTCTCACTGTACGTGTGTGTGTGTGCGAGTGTAAGTGTGACGCCAAAAGGCAGCGAGGGCATGAAACGAGAAAGACATGAGGATACATCGACAGAGGAGAAGATGAGAGAAGAGAGAGAGAGAGAGAGAGAGAGAGTCTGTTGTCTTGTTTGCCACCGCCGTTACGTCTACATTTTCCATCTTAATTGCCATTTTCATCACTTGCCTTGATTAATGCAGATGTACTACACAAATCTGCCACCGGTCAATCGGTGGTGGTGGTGGTGCGTCGCCTATCCTCCCCTCCCCTCTTTCTTCTCACTAGCATCGCCTCCTCACCTCAACCTTTGCCTCCGATTGGTGCCTTTTAGTATTACCAAGCACTATGCACAATTTTGTTTGCAGCAGTTCAGTGTTTGCAAATGCAGTAGCTTGCTCCTCAATTAGCGTTTCGGTCAATTTTGGGAAGCGTTATTATATAATTTATACAGCACTTGAGCTGCTCTACACTCGACTACAGTTGCTGTACCACTGCAGTAGACTACTATTTTCAACCGTATTTGCACTGTTGCTGCTGCTTATGCTCCTAATTAATATTTGCACATGCAAAAGAAACTGATGGAGTGATTGAAAGGAGGAGGAGAAGGAGATGAAGGAGGAATGTGAACCACTGTGTTGACCAGATGCCAAGCTGTAAATTACGCGGTATCGGACATGATTTCCACAGCTATTAGCTGCTAGTGGCGAGTCAGCATCAGGAGCATTAGCGCCAGTGCCATCGCATTAGTACGTCCAAAAGTGGTATTAGTACAAACTGGGGAAAACAGAAGTGACGAACACAAGCGCTGATGGATGGACGAAAGTGAAAGACGGACAAACGGATAAACAGATGGCGAGAAGCACTGAACAGGGCTGCCTTGCACGATCTTCCCTGCTGGAACAAGCCTGAATAGTGTGTGAGTTTCCACAGTGACTGCCTCACTGTTTGTGTCAGGCAGTCGTTTTGTGTTTGGCCCGTGTTTTCCAAACAGCTTTCTGCTGCTTCTGCCGACGCGTCCGAGTTACACGTCCGAGTGAAAGCCAATGCTAATCTCACTAATGATCGGACGCTTTCGCTCACTTTCTCTGCGGTCCAATCATCATCATCATCATTATCATCATCAGACTTGGAGTCAGCAGGAACAGCAGCATCATCAGCGAGATGGCATCAGGCAGTGCTGCGATGCAAGCCGAACACCTCACTAGCATTATTCTTACGAATGACGACTGATCTGTGCTGCAAAAAAAGTCTTTTTTGACGGAGTGCACAGGTTAGTGCTCTTCTCCATGTCTCACCTCACTTTGTCTTGGTCGTGCTCTACTGATCTGCACTTTACTTTTCTCATTGTGAGCGCCCAGTCAGTTAGTGAGTGAGATAAAGCAGCCGAGCTAAGCATCTGCGACACCGTCTGAGAAGACCGTGGCGTTAATCTGGCCAAGTAAATCACCGTTCACTTGATCTGTCTGACACTCGCTGCTACTTACTTCTTCTGAACTACCGTTACTTCCACAACTGGGAAGACTTCTAAGCTTGAGCTCACCACTGCGCCGCCATCATCTGCGCTGATCTTGTTTGCGCCCTGTTTGACTGGCGTCTAGTCTTGGCTAGTCCTTTCACACACTTCAGATGCAGCTGTCTGATGTTGTCTGATGCCGTCTGCCCTGTGCAGTCTGCACTGTACTTTGCTCTTTCTATCTTTGAATCCAATTGACAGCAATCCTAGGCGTTCACTGCAACAACTCTTTTTTGGGCCGAATGCCGCCATAGACAGTCTCTGCCAATCGTGATAGATTCAGGGTGGAGTGGCACTATGCGCATTTGCCGGCCAGCACTACCACCTGCACATATCAATTCTTTGTGTCATTGCGCCCACAAAGAGCAAGTATTTTTCCGAACTGCCCAAGCACTATTGCCTCTGCCCTTTGCCCAGTTCACTCCCATTGACACTGGCTAACTGCTAAGAAATCCTCTTCCCTATTCAATTAACACAAAGCTAGTAGTTTTCAGTAGATTATCGCCATCGCTCTTCTTTGTTGTCACACGCGATAATTTGCGATAATTGCTTCTTCCACTTTAACCGGGCATGTCCTGACTGAAGAAGGCCATGTCAGTGGGCACATCTAATCGTTTTCCGCAAGACCTTTTTATCTCAAACTGACTCTTTTGGCAGTCTTCTTAACTTTAGGCTCGTTCCATTTAGGTACAAAAAGGCACAAAAAAGAAAAAGAAACACAAAAAAAGAAAAGATGAGCACACTGACACTGGTTACGCTACAGTGCGCTTTCTACATTTCTAAAACGTCGGTTTTGGCTAAAGTTGCTGCTCATGATTGTGAAAAATGCTACTCAGTTGGAGAGTAGTCTATTCACCCGTGTTCAGCCGGTCAAGTTGAGTAGAGCAGGAGCAGTCTGTTCTCACTGGCAGACCCATTAAGATGGGCCTTTCCTTTGCTGCAGCTCTGCTGCCTCCAATTGCCATGTAATCATGCATCCCAACTGATCGATCAAACGGGCCAATATGTAAATGGTTGCCTTCACTTTGCTATGACTGCGAGTGAAAGGCAAAGTGAATTTGCCGTTGATCGATTGAGTTTGAGCAAAACTCACTGAAATTGAAATGTAATGCAGATGCCCTGAACGCAGACAGACTGACCGAAAGTAGATTAAAAAACCATACGGCCAATTAGCGGAGCCATTTTGCATTGTATTTCAGAATAAGTCTTAATTGAACAAAAGTCTCAGTGTTTGTTTGTGATAGAATACTACAAAGTTGATGATGACTAACGCCATTGTCTGCGCCATGAGGATGGCTCATATCAAAAGCATCACTAACGTCATCACCACCTACTACCGTCGTCACTCGGCCATTTGCTTGTTAGCTCACCAAAACGCAATATAATGCGAACAAAGATAATTATAGTTAGAATTGATAATAGCGATAATAGAAGATAGCTGCAACAAGTTGCTCAAGTGTAACTACACTATGAATTTTGCTTTCAATTCAAAACAATGTCTGAAATAAATGAAGCAAATGTCTGCGGCTGTTGTTGTTTTCGTATGTCCTTTTACGTTTGCCATCCGTTTTCTGATCAGTTGTTGTTAGTGGCTGTGGTGATGGTAATAAATGGCCAATCAGCAGTGCATCGCAGTAGTATCGATTGGAAAATGATGCAAATGAGTCATTTGAAATGACCGCCTAGTTGAACTGGAGCAGTGACTGAAGAACGCCCATTAGGCAACACACGAGGAGCGGTGATTAATTGGTGATCTTATTAAAAATTAGATTGCACTCTCGATGATGATTACAGGCAAGAGAGAAAGGCATTGTCACCACAGGAAGCGACCACTTTCAGCATTAAACGAACACCTGCTGCCACTTTCACTGGGAAGATAGAAAAGATAGAAAATAGAACTTTAAATAGCAATGAGTACATTCAATAAAAAGGAGAGCGAGAAAAGGGAGAATTTGTGTGTAAGCAATAAATTGAAAGGCACCGAATAGGATGCAATTGTGTTTTGTTGTCAATTATAACAGTTAGCCTTTGAAGTGAATTTGTTGTTTCCGCTTGTAATTCTTTTTCTGATGATAAATTCAACTTTACTAACTGAGTTGATTGGTCGTATAGCTTACTAATCAGTTATCAAGCCTGGCTGGCTGTTTGACTCTCTTTTGCCCGCTAAAATGGGTAATTACAATCACTTTCAAGCGGTAATAGCAGTAGTCGAATGAACAGCAACAACAAGTGAAGTGAGATACTAGGAAATTGATTCGAGACTGTTCTCCCCCTCTCTTTTCATCTGTCTCACTCTTTCCCTCGGTGCATTATTTGCAATCCCAAAAGGCAATTAATTACTGCCCTCCTGTCTGCCTTTATCGGTGCCGTCATCGCCGTTCCCGCAACCTGAACATACACACGCACAGACATATACCGAAACTGACAGACAGACAAACACAGAGAGAGGGAGAGAGAGAGAGTCTTCTTTCTTATACTTTCACTCCTTTGCTCACTGCTTTATTGCGCGCACACGTTGGCTGACAGTAAACAGTAAACGAACCACAGCAATCCACTTTACACTCACTTCCCCTATCGATATTCGGTATTGATTAGGACGAAACAGCCTGCTGTTGCTGCTGTTTTAGACATCTGTTGTGGTGGCTGCTGTTGCCTTAACCACCACCACAACTACTTTAACAACTTTCACGCAGCCAGAAAGAAAGCAAACACAAACACGGAGTCAGACACTAGCCGTGGTAGTTGTCGAGTATTGAGCATGCATTTTACTTTACCTGAACTCAATCGATCTACTGGCATATTTGCTGCCATCGATATATCACTTGCCGATTGATCTAATAATATATCGCTGATCAAGTAGTGGACACTGCTGTTGTGCGGGCAGTAACGGTCGAAAATGAAGCACACCGCCCACTCCCGCTAGTCATTAGCCTCGGATGATATGCGATAAAAAGCCTCTGCTCTGTTTGTGGATTCATCTTATCAGTGCTTTCATTTACTTTCTTTTAATTACACACACAAACTGTCACTTAGCAGTTGACTTTCGAACAAGTAATAGCCGTGGAAGCTACTTTAGTCAGCAGCACTACTGAATTTGAAACTACCAGTACTACTTGAATAAGGCATCTAAGTCTTCATTGTTGTTCATTGGTCTTCAGTAACAGCAACAGCACCAACGTCCAGTGCGACACAGTGTCCATTTCAAGTAGTACAGCAGTGTATTATGTGCATCTAAAAATACAATCGAATTCATTGCGGAAAGGGACAAACCAATGCTGTGGTGCTGACTTTTCTTTCACTCTCTTTCTGCGCAAAGTGGCAATTCTCACTCTGGAGACCTAATCTAATTAGTGTCATTACTTTGATTACAGCCTTCTTGCCCAGTTCCTGGCCAGGCACAATGATCGTCTACTGCAGTGCAGTGCTGTGCACTTTAGTGCATCAGTGTAGATCACTAGGGCAGCAGACTGTTGTAGACTGTTGTCTGCTGACGCTGGTCAACAACGGTTGACCAGGTGTGTTGTGTCGTCTGTAACGACGCACGACGACCACTGCTACCACAAATCACCTGGCTACTGCACCTGACCACCACTTGTTGGTATTCACCACAAGTAGTCGTTGTAGTGGTCGTCGTCCTTTATGTGTGTTTATTTTCACCGTGTGCGCTTGGTGACACCGTCGTTTCGGTGTGACAGCACTAAAGTTGGAAGATGTTTGCTATGCCTCCTTCACACTGTTTTCCTCGGCTCTGTACGACAATTGGCCACAGTTGACGATGGCGACAATTAAATGGTAATAGACCCACAGACAGGGGGATTCGCTCAGCAATTAATGACAACACTGTTCAGTAGCAGCTTCACTCTTGCTCATTTCTTTGCTTCATTTTGACGCACTCATCACTACGGGTAAAGCAGCTGTCGCAACGGCAGTACACTTTCTCCTGGATCGGTCGATTGATCCGATTGCCGATTAGGCTCCTGTCGGTGCAGTCAGCTGACTGACACACAAACAAATAACTACTAACAACAACACATGGAAGTTATCTGGCAGAGAATGGAGGTAATTTTGAGGCCTAAACAAGTTTGCCTCTAATTGAACTGCTCACTGAGAGCTTGCTGCGCACTTTGACTGCCGTTGTCACGCCGTTAGAGAGTCGATCTTTTGGCTGGTGGTGCCTCTGAAAAAAGTTCACGTTCGTGTGTCACTTGGCCAAGTTGGCGGCAAATGGCATCAGCAGGAGCAGCAATGGCAGCGAACACGCGTCAGCAACATCAACAAGTGTCCACCAGCAAAAGCAGCCATAGCACAGGTGAGACGACAGGTAAGCAGGCAGACAGTGTGTTGTCCTGCAGCAGACACCGCAGTCAGTCAGTCAGTCAGTACTTCTCGTCACCTTCTTCCGCGATCGGCATCAGCACCCGAGCACACTGACGATGCGAGAGCACAGCGAAGGAGTAAAGTGTGCTGTTGCCTGCCACTACTGAAACGCAGTGCTACACATTTGACACTCCATTCTCTTTCGTTCTTTCTTCTTTTACTACTGTGGCCAAGTGAACCATTGAAAGCAGACACACAGAGAAAAACTGAAACTGTCAGCACGCTGGCATCAGCTGTTGCAGAAGACCCAACTCAAACACACACACAGGCACAGGCACAGGCAGCACAAAATTACCCAAGCGCACACAAACAAATTTAAACTCACTTGCACAAAACTGGGTCATCTTAAAAGAAATGGAAATGCGAAGTAAAGAGAAGCCAGTGAATGAAAGAGAAAGAAAGAGAGGGCACAGAGAACCGAAGGAAGCGGCAACAGCAGAGGCAGAGTAGCTGTCTGCTGAGGGACAGAAAGACGGAGAGAAAAAACGGAGAAGGCAAACAAGACGATCCAAAGACTTGAGAGATAGAGAGTGGCGTCTACTGGCGCCCAGTTGCGGTGGCGGTAGTGGTGGTCTGTGGTGGTCAATGGAAGGACTGCGCACTGAGCGATGCCTCTACCTTCACGACCACCACTCGTCGTTTCCCGTGTGTCCTTGCCCACTGCTCCTAACCGAGCACCACCACCATCACCATTACCACTAGCTGCCGTCACCTGCAGGAGGAAAAGGAAGCACAGTAAGAACGTCAGTAGCAGAAGCTGAGAAGTAAAAGAGAAATAAAAGAGAAAAAGGCTTTATCGTGGCTCTGACTGACAGTCACTTTCAGTGTGTGTTTCTTGAAGTAGAGGCAAATTTGCTTCTTGATGAGGACACTAGATGCGATGATGATGATGATGAGGGTGTCAAATGTAAAGCAAGAAAAACGAGATCTTCTGGATTTTCTCTTTCACTACTCTCTCTCTCTCTCTCTCTCTCTCTCTCTCTCTCTCTCTCTCTCTCTCTCTCTCTCTCTCTCTCTCTTGGCGATGTCAATTAAACAACTATCCGCTTACCTCGTTTCTCTTACTAACCGAAAGAAGACAACTGCCAAGTCTTGAGCACGGGATTGTTTGCCTGAATAGAGAAAAGAAAAATAGAAGGGAGAGAGAGAAAGCAGGCAGTGCAGCTCGCCTGTTCACCGCTTCGACGGCGTCTGCAGGAGTGATGCTGTGTGGAGAGTAAAAGTTGAACAGCAAGCTACAGTCAAAGTTTTCTTTGACAAGTGCCATTAGTAAAAAAGAGTGAGAGAAAGAAAGAGTGAACGTCTAGGAGCTTTAGAAAGGGGAAAGTAAACTTTGTTTTCATGTCTCCGGCAGATCGCAACAGACAAATCGAGTGAAGTGGAAACAAGAAACAAACACACTTTTACTTAGACAGAAGGAAACTGAAAGTAGCTTCTACTCGGCGACTACTCGCAACAGCCACTCCACTGCACTCCACTGCAGTGCACTCCACTGCCACTGCTGCCTCTCTCTCTCTCTCTCTCCGCTGTCTGCCGCAGTCGTGGGCGCCATTCGAAGGGACACTCAGCTGAGCACCAGTGCCAACCACACAGCTGAGATCGAAAGAGAAGCGCGCGCCAGCAAAGTGCGCTCTTTGATTTCGATTCTCTAGACGTCTCTCCGTCTCTTTGTCCACCACACTAGCCCTGCTCTCACCGCAGACCTCGAACTACCGCGTGCTCGGCCAGTTAGATCGGCCCGACCACCACAGCACACACCACTGGACTCAATCTTCAGCAACGACCGCAGCAACAACAGCAACCACGGCGGCAGCCACTGATCAGGCCACTTTCATCCGCCGTACACTTTTTGCTCGTGGAGTCTTTGCACTTCACCGTTCTTTCTCCTCATCCTCTGTCCCCTTCCGTCTGTGCCAGTGTTTGTTATCCACTCATACACACACAATCGTGCAAAAGCATTGCGGTTGATGCTTTGCTGGTGCTTCGACTGGACTGACTACAGATGTGATCTCCAATACCGGATGTCAACCACCTGTTGCTTGCTGTTGTCTTTCTCTTGCCCGAAGGCCACTGGTGTGCACTATCTTTAATTCACTTAATGCCGTTCACAAACTCTGCATCCATTTTGTGCCTCCCTCGAACTGGAACTTTTGTTGCCACACTGACTGAGATTTATATCTCTAATCTGGTGTTTTAGTTTGTGTGCCTTTTAGTTGCCATTGGGATTACTGGTGACACTATGTTTTGCCCTATTCAACTACAATCACTTCAGCACTATCATGTTTGTGAATAGTCCTGAATCTCTGTGCAATCATATTTCCCAATGGCCACTTTCTGTGATATGCACAAGTCCAGCACCCATCAGTGAGATGTATTTTGTTTGAGTGAATGCACATGCGACACGATGAAGATTAGTGGCAACATTCATCCTTTTTAACCCTTTTATAGCCAAAGCCCTTTTTCCAATTCGAATGTTCACTCGTAGATGCACTCGATTTGAATGCACTACGAATGGAACACGAGTGCCGTTTCCGTCCTCACCTCATTAATTGCATCACCCATAAGTCATTTAGTCCATTTGCCATTCTGTCGTCCACCTACTTTCCCTCTTCTCTGTCCACCACTTCTGCCACATCTTCCTGTCTTCTCGTCTCCTCGTTTTATCAGCATTTTCACCATCCCCATCACCATCAGTATTCTCTAGTAAAACATAAACCGCTTTTGCTAATGTCAAAAACAGCGCGTTGCGAGTTAATCTAAAGTAAGCAAAAGAACGCCAATTCACTGAATTGAGCTTCCGTGTACTTGTAGTCGTTGCTGCTGTTATCCTCTCTCTCTCTCTCTCTTTCCCTGCCATCTTTCATTTGACTTGACTTCCTTTCCCCGTTTCTCTTCTCTCCCTTTCTTTCGCTTTTTTTGTTCGATTGTCTCTACCTGTTTGAATATCTGTCCCACCGGCGTTGGAATGGGCACTACTACTGCCATCACCGCCACGGACAGCGGCGCAGGTGTCAGAAGAAAGATGAAGCAGAGCAGCGGGCGACCGTTGAGGCAACTATTGAGCCGTTACCAGCCAATTGTCACGTTGCCAAGTATTGCTTCCATTCACTGCAGCACTACTGGTCGCTTGTTTTTTCCGATGAGCAACTCGTCCGAGTCATGCTCTATAATTAGTGGACTACACTGTACCACACTGTACAGAGACTATGCCAGTGCCAGGGCTGCTGTTGCTGCTGTGACACCAGCATTAAGGCTATTGATTAGTAGTAGTGCAGCAAAGCACTGGAGCATGCAAAAGTGATCAGCTGACTGCCATCGATCAGGACGCACAGACACAAACACACAAGATGGAGGAGAACACGAAAAGCAGAAGCCTTCTTTCTTTTTTTCTTTTGTTTGCCTGTGTGTCCTCTTCCAGACTTTCGCTCTCGTTTCTTCCCTTCTTCCCATGCCAATTTTTGGCATAATTTAATCCATTTATTTCGGTTTCAGTCAGGCGTCGCTGTGTACGTCCTGAAGGGCACACTGCACCACACACTAGGTGAATATTCACCCAGCTATCATAATAGTTCGATTACTTTTACCTCTAAATTACTTCTTTTAGGTAAACAGAAAAACTTATGAAAGCTAGTTACGCTTTTCGCTCTCTTCTTTTAGCACCTTATGTTTTGATGTTGAATCACGCTGTTTAAATGTGAAACTGTGATGCTAGTAGATCGTGTTTGATTTATTAATTGCAGCAGCGTCGGGCTGATTGGCAGTGGCTACTTTTCACCTGTGCACACACTAGTGCGCTAATTGAGACACGCATCATCTCACCAGTTACCGGTCAGACATGTGGTGCAAATCAATAGTGCTGCAGCAGATTCGTGTTCAGAGTTTTTTATCTGTTGCTGCTGCAGCCATCACCGCAAAGAGCTCGATTCACTGCCCACAAGGGGAAATCACTGGCTGAATTATCTCCATCATCATCAATTGGTGTAGAGAGGAGCGCAACCGGACATTAATAGGCAGCTGATAGGGCAATTGCACTGCTCCTAGGCCAATGTGTTCGTGTGAGTGCAGGCGACGCCGATTTCGATTTCGATTTGCATTGATCGATCAATTAGTGCCCTATTGGCACTGCACTCCACGTTCAGGGCAGTCTCCTTTACTCTCTTAAACTCCCCTTAACTCTCTCACTCACTCTCACTTTCTCTTTCTTCGATATCGAAGCTGCTCAAAGTCGATCGGTGAGCTTTGAGCGCGTGCAGCCACTGGCCATGCGCCTTCAAAACGGCTCACACAGTACTCCGCTGTGCACTTCATTTCCTTTTTGCTTCCTACTGGGACGTCAGGCAGGCATTGTTGGTTCGATTGGCAGTAGTATAATTGTCGGCGTGCCTCTAATTGAGAACTACTCGGCAATCGATGACGACGGCACACTTGGCCACAACTCTCTCTCTCTCACTCTCACACTGCAAACTGTCATTACTGTCTGTTCGCTGTATATGTCAAGAAAGAAGGTGCCCACCACTGTTTAGCCTCTGATTACCTTTCAACAACCTCCTGTCCCTCAACGGAACAACAACGGGGAAAGCAAAAGTGGTGGTGATGATTTGTGCCAACAAATGAACTCCGCTAAGCTGATACGCAGTCACGAGCTGCTGACCGACTTGCCCACAAAACTCTCAGGATGCGGCATTTTGCAAATGTACGGCCACCACTGTTGCACAAAAGTGTCGCACGTATAATGGAACATTGAAAGTAGTGCGCCTAAAGGCAAACCCTTGACTTCAACTGTGCAGATGTGACTGGATGTACTTGTTTTTGACACAGTTGCTAGCTCCTGTCCTCCAGCCAATTCACTGATTGTTAAAGTCCGATCAGTGGAAAACAGAGAGTTCAACTGTGTGCTTCGATTTCAGTCATTTCTTTTCTGTGTGCTCTTCGCCCATTGAATTACCTCGATTCTTTTTTTAGGCGGAAGGTGACCATGCTATTTTGAGGCGAGTAGGTGCTCATTCAAGCTGTTCACTTTTATTTTTGTTCTATACTTTGATCGCTTCTACTTTTAGCAACATTTTTACCGACGTTTAACAGTTCAATAACAGTAATTCTTGTTTTTTGAAACTTTATTTTTTTCATTGGTTAGTATAATTCGTCTTGTGAGTTTGCAGAGAAAACAGGATTTTAATTTGTTAAACTGTTGCTACTTCCGACTGCTGTTGCTTATTGGTATTTAATGGACTACTCTGAGCACTACTCATTTTGTTCAGTGATGATAAATTTAATTTGATGTATCCACTTTCTCTTTCTCCTGAAAGGAGCACTAACTTCAAAGCCGGCAACGGCGTCAGCTTTGTACTTGCTTGACTAAATCACTGAAGTGAAGTTAAGTGAACTGCAGTTGCTCAGCGACTGCTCATCACTTGGGGGCACTTGTCTGCATTCAAATGAGCACCTGTGTTTGTATGATGACTGCTTATAAATGGCGACGCTAACCAATTCTATATTTGTTTAGAGAAGTGTCATTGTAATTGCAAATTAGGCTTCCATAATTAGATAAGCAGCCTTGCTCTGTGTGCCGTTGACTCTCCCTTTGTCGCTCTGTCTTCTCATCTCCACCAGTGTGGCCCACACACCAGTCACAGCCAGCTGAGCGTCTGTCTAATTGACGGATGTGCCACCATTTCTATCAGCACCAGCGGTGTCAGTGGCACCATAGGCATCTGCATCATTTTGCCTACTGACACCTTCGCTGATGACTGGTCACACGTCACAGTGCAAAATGGGTCTTATTACCATTTGGCGCAATCCCCGCTGGGCTGTGTGCATTAACTGCCGGTACGACTGTTCTGCCGAGTAGTAAATTCATTCGGTCTCATTGGAGCAAATTAAAGCAATTTTTTCAGTCGGCGATAAACTGTCACGATTGTTCTGTGCTGATCAGTTTCATTGTTTGAGTGTAGGAGTGTGTGACTGCTGCTGCTGTTTTATCGCCAACTGAAAAAAAGAAGAAGAAAAACAACAAAGAATAGAGTTGATAGTGCTGGCCACTGCCAATCCTGCGAACACAGTTGTCTTTCCTCAGTCTCGTGTTGGCAGTTTACAGTAGCTTGCGGTGTCTGTATCTCTCTTACAGTGTTTGTGTGTTTTTCACTGTTTGTCGTGTGTCTAACGGTTGTGTGTTATGTGTTAGTGTGTGGCTGTTAGTGTGTTGTGTATCCTCTATTAATTTGCATGATCGAGACAATAGACTTCACACTCAGGTGAGTTTGAGCCCTGGAAGAAAGGCTGCAGAGAAGAATGCCATCCGAGCAGGGCAGACGGCAGCAGTGTCAAACTGTCGGTCCAGCACTGTACAGAACTGTGCTGAACTGTGTGTGTGCTATGCTCTCTATCTTGACGCAACAATGCCACCAAAGCCGTCTGTCCAAGTGCAGCTTGATCAAAAGGTGGCCACTCAGCCGAGATTTTCTCTAATGACGTCGTTGGTCGTCGGTTGTGCTGTGGTGATGGTGGCAACGCGGTGGAAGGCGTGAAGAAGTGGAAACCTGTGACTTGCCTTGTTTGCCGAGTAATTGCTCTCAATGGTCAGCAGCAGCAACAGCAACAGCAGCAGTACTTCACTTCCATTTGACCATGCAGCAGTGCGAAGTAATGTGGCCAGCAACCGCGAGAGTAACAGTGAAATGACGGCAAGACGGCTCATTGCCACGCCATTCGCCATTTGCATGACTGTCACGTTATCAGCAGCTCACCATCGGCTTATATTGGCCAAGACTTGGCCGACTTCTGCTGGTGTTTGCTTGTCTAGAGAGCAGACAAATATCTTGGGAGCCGCTGTGCTGAGCTATTCCAAAGCACAATTCTGCACACCTGTGTGCTCAATGTGTATATAATGTGAATAATGCTAATGAATAGAATGAGCAGCGCACTTTGGTGGCGATCCCGCTAAAATATAAATCAAATTGAGCCTTGCCACGTAATGAGTCGCACAAGACACCGTGCAATCTGAAGAAACAGAAGTGGCAAGGTTCTCTTGAGCGCGTCTGTAGAAGAAAGTTCTCTTGCAATTGGCACTTTATTCTTTTGCTGTATAATCGTTAGATTGGCTGCCATTGTGCTGCCTCCTCGGTGAGACAATCCAATTGTATTGTTGCTGGAGGGCTCAGAGTTCTGAGCTAATAGACTAGTCGAGGATAGGCTGTCTCGAGGTCACTTGGAGCAGTAGTAGCAGCAACAACAACAAACAGCAGTATTTTGAATTGCCCATTCTGACCAAATGATTGTGGTGGCTTATTACCCCAAACACCAGAACGACAACTGTTCAATTCATAAACGAGAGAGAAAACAGTGATAGAGACGTTGTTGTCGTAGAGAAATAAAGATCAACACTGCAGATCAAGTCAATTTGTCATTCCGTAATATCATGTCGTGATCTGCCTGTTGAAAGAGAAATCATTCAATTTACCGTGCAGTCGTCGCAGTGATCTCCTGGTCGTACACACTGCAGCCAACATTAATCAGCGCACTTAATTGTCATCGATTGTCCACCGCCGTCAATGGTGTGCTCTCGTCACCGACTGTTCCACTAGAGCTCAGCTACTCATTCAATTAGTCACCGTGTGTTGTTGTGTATGGTTTCAGTGTTTTCTTTGTTGAAGAGCAAAGAGACAACGGCCACTCACTTCTCGGAGAAGCTGAAACTGTAAAACAATCTGTGTTGTTAGCTCAACCACACCGGAGCTCATTGTCTGGCCTCTATCTTGTGTGACGTGTTTCAGCAGAAGTCCATCGATGAACCAATTTGTCGGTGAGTGCACGGGAGCCAAGTGAAACAGTACTGGCAAACAGTGGCAATTAATTAACATCGGTGACACGGTCAAGTCAATGGCTCTCTGACTTACTGACTGACTTACTGACTGACTGACTCACTTCAAGACTCATACTCTCACTGACTGCTCTTTCCTTCTCTGAACTAGATTGCTACTCGGGAGCAAGCGCCTCTGTTGCAGCCCTGTTGCTCTTGCCCGTTCCCTTTACCTACTCCTTCTTGCTGCCGTCTGTTTGGGGAAAAGTGCATCGAGTCTAATCGAATCATGGCATTGTTTGTTCTTTCTTTCCTGTAGTCATTGACGCGTGCACAGCAAAACGACTTCCCGTCTTCTTCCGTTTGGCAGGTGAAATTGCCGCTTTCACCTAGTTTGTCAACGCTTGTCAGCAAAAATTTCACTCTCAATTTCATTGCCAACTACTACTCCATGGTGACTACTACTGCTGCTTCGACTATTGCAACCACTTCTACGTCCACTACTACTTCCAGTACATCTACTACGAAGAGCAGTACCACAAACTCACAACTGCACGCACTGGAGCTCTATCGGCTACTTCACTTCTTCTATCTCAATTACTCCTGGTCGCGGTCACACTGCACCGCCTGTCGTACTTTGCCAGTCGCAGACGTACACCTGACACGAGTGCGACAGTCAGACAGCAGCTGCGAACCAGCACCGTCCAGCACCGAGAGCACCACCACCACCACCTCCAGCACGTACACTGCCACCATCAGCACCATCATCAACCCCGCCGCCATCATTGGGACACCGCAGCAGCAGCAGCCACTCCAGCACTGTGCTGCCCATTGGACGTCACTGCTGCCCGTTCTTGGTTTGAGCACTGTCTCAGCTGTATGACCCGTCTTGTCCCGACTGGTCATCACCGTCTTCCTCAAAGAGACGCCTCTGCTTCATTACGTCTCTCACCTTCACTTTCTCTCTCAATCCGCAGCAACTCGCCAACACTTGCCTTGTCATGTTCGAAACTTTGCCTCTTCAGCGACATGAGCACACCAGTCAGAAGTCGTCCCGACAACAGCTGTCGCGCCATGTTCCGCAATGTCGGATCGCTGTCCTGTGCCACCAGAAAGTCAGCCCAATCAGAAGGAGAGCACCCACTACACCCCCAAGAAGCACCTGTTCAATGCCAAGAAGGCACCCCCACCACCTCCACCCACTGCTGTACATCGTACTAGTCCTTCATCTGCTAGCCACTTCATCGCTCTGTCTCACACTAGACGCCCCATCACTTGCCAAGTACCAAGTAAGTTTTCACATTTTCCCTTTTTAGATGATTCCCTTTTGCCGCCAAGTTGGTTGTTCTCTTTTGAATATTTTGAAGAAAAAATATTTACAAAATTTTAAATTTTACTTTCCGTTGCGCCATCTGCTGACCCTGATTAAAAATAGTAGCAAAAACTAAACGTTTTTTCAATCCTCAGATTCATCGTCATATGACAAAACGCGATCTCCAATCTGTATTCTACGTTGATTCACATGAAAAAGGTGATACTCCTTATTAAAAATACATTGATTGTACGGTGATACTCATGACTAAACAATGCAACTTTTCTCTTTGGTGACAGTACCCGAATATGAACTGTCCGCCGTGCGACTTATCACAAAACGGTCCATCGAGGATGGCACAACGAAACATGTTCAGGTGAATGCATTCGGTCGGAAGATGCGACTGAACCTAAAGGACAACAATGACTTCAATGAACGCATCAAGGACATGAAAGTGTACATTGCGGAGACGTCAAAAAATGGCAAACTGCGCTACAGCGAAGACCCCAGTGCTTCGGTAAGTCGGCAATTGCGTTCAGTGGCCTGTGGCCGAACTTGAATTGACGATAATTGACAGCTAATTGCCTATCGCACAAACACACACACTCACTTTTAAATGTAGGACACTGCATCGGGAACAAGTTATCACGATGAGGAAAATATGGCAGCCATTTTCCTGGATCACAATTCAAAAGGCAAAGTGCAATTGGTATGTTAATGATATTCGAACGGGGCGAAAGATTGACTGCCGATAGACACTGACCATCGTTCGGCGTCGTGCACACACCAACTGAGTTGCTGATACGTTTCCCCTTTTCCTTTCTATTTCCTCTGCCTTTCTTTGAAAACAGCACGGCACCATTGGAAATGATCTCGTGATAAAGCCGATCCCTGAAACGGTAAAGTCAGAAGATCATCCCATGTTGAATGAACTTCAAGCAGATCCTGATGACGATGAAATGTTTCTCAATGAGGACGAGATGGCAGAGATGAGACGAAGTAAGGTGAGGAAGCTGGAGAAGCTCGCCAATGCCACAGACAATGAACAGCTACAGCAGCAACATCCGAGTGACGCACTTCTGTCCGGTGCCAATGGGAATATTCACGTCATCTTCAAACGCAGCATTGAACAGCATGAACAGCACAACCAACAACAGCCTGACTTTGGTATGTGTGTGTCACTCTATCGGTATTTACAGCTGACTCTCATACTTTTCCTTTTCTTTCCCTCAGCTGAACTAGAGCGTGCTCTCGTAGGACACAATGTTCGCAACCTCACTGTACAATGGCCTGGAGGTCAGCTGAACAGCAACAACAGCAGCGACGGCGGCAACGACGGCGAACGGCGTTCATCGCGAAGGAAACGCCAGGCACCTGGAACAGTGTGGCCTGAGGTGCTGCTCGTCGTCGACTACGACTCCTTCATGTTGCACGGTGCCACCAGCCGAGATGTGAAGCGGTACTTTATCAGTTTCTGGAATGGCGTCGATCTTCGCTACAAGCTGCTCACTCATCCGCAGATTAGAGTCAGCCTAGCCGGAATGATTGTTGCCAAGGTTGGTCAATTTACAATCTTATTGTTTGTGTGAGGGCTTTTTCACTAAAAACTGCTGATGCCTTCCCAACTCTTAGGACCGAGATGCAACCCCGTACTTGGAGAGAAATCGTCTTCGTCCACCAAACGCCGATGCTGTGGACGCGGCGGGAGCGCTGACCGACATGGGCAAGTACCTGTACCGGGAGGACCGTCTGCCGACGTACGACATGGCAGTGGTGATCACCAAGCTGGACATGTGCCGTCGTCGGTATGAAGGTGGTCGGTGCAACCGAGGCACGGCTGGTTTCGCCTACGTCGGTGGCGCCTGTGTGGTGAACAAGCGACTGGAGAAGGTGAACAGCGTGGCGATCATCGAGGACAGCGGTGGCTACAGTGGCATCATAGTGGCGGCACACGAAGTGGGACACTTGTAAGTGCTCTCTGGAGGCTTTGAAGGCCGCCTTGCTTACCGTTCTTTGTTTACCCTAGGCTTGGTTGCGTCCACGACGGCTCTCCACCGCCGAGCTATTTAGGCGGCCCCGGAGCGACCCGCTGTCCATGGGAAGATGGCTTCATCATGAGCGACCTTCGTCACACTGAACGCGGCTTTCGGTGGTCTTCCTGCAGTGTGGAGCAGTTCAAGCATTTCCTCAAGTGAGTTTCCTCCACCCCATCTCTTCCCTCTTGATCATTGCTAGTCAGTCTGTGTTTGTATCAGTGTCTGTGCTGACCGCCGTCTGACCACCAACACTAGCAACACTGATTAACTGCCAATCTGACTGACTGCTTACTCATTCACTTTTCCCCATTTTGCTTTTTCTTTTTTTTCTGTGCTCACAGTGGCGAGACGGCGACCTGTCTGTACAATTTCCCTCATGAAAATCAACTCTTACCTCGAGTGTTACCTGGATCGATGTTGTCGCTGGACGAGCAGTGCAAGCGAGATCGAGGGACCAACGCTTGCTTTGTGAGTAGTGGCTGCAGTTGCAGTGATTGTGCAGTGGGCACGCACTGCCGCACTGGAAGCACTCTGCTGACAGCCGATGGCAATCTGACCTCGATAGATCCACTAATTGCCCTTTGCACTTTCTCTCTCTCTCTCTTATCTCCGCAGAAAGATGCGCGCGTGTGCGCCCAATTGTTTTGCTTCGACAGCGCCTCTGGCTACTGCGTCTCTTATCGCCCTGCCGCCGAGGGATCTGCATGTGGCGATGGACAGGTAAGGCGATACGGTGCACCCAACGCCCGACTAATGCACTCTTTTCTTACTTTCTTCATGTAAACTCTGCACACACACGCGCACAAACAACTGTCTATCTACCGCCGCCATCATCATCAACTATCGACTTCATCATCACCATCATCGGATGCAGATTTGCCGCAACGGGAAGTGTCTCGCGGAGATAGAGAACATCATTCCCGACTACTCACACGTACAACAGTCGATTCGAAGTCCGAACAGCTCTCCCGACCGCCTTCTCTCTCGAATCGACAACGCTCATATACCTCCTCCCTTCCGGCGAAATCCACGCTTTCGCAACCGTGTTCCCCAGTCGCCCTTCTTCCACAACCACCATCACCACCACAACAACTACCTGAGAAGAGCGGCCTCCACTCAGATCAACGTGAAGAGCAAAGCCATGCCAAATAGTTCATAGGAAGTTCTGAATTCTGACTGAGCATCCCCAGCACTCCCCACCCACCCACTCCATTCCACTCCAGCCCCCTCTGCCTCCCTCGGACCACTTAGGCCATTTGTTTACCAATTAATTTAACGCAATGCACCTACCTGTGATATGAACTCATTTATGCACTACCACGAGCC
Source organism: Tyrophagus putrescentiae (assembly GCA_024499935.1). Taxonomy (NCBI): domain Eukaryota; kingdom Metazoa; phylum Arthropoda; class Arachnida; order Sarcoptiformes; family Acaridae; genus Tyrophagus; species Tyrophagus putrescentiae. The sequence goes on from JAMZRA010000002.1 coordinate 4,226,038, forward strand.
CTCCGCCCTTGCCGTGCACTGAAGCACTGACGCCGACGCTGCTGAGCCAAAATTCGAGCACAACCCGAGCACCAATTCAAGCATGAGAAGAACGAAGAGCGGATAGTCAAAGTGAGCCACAAAGCTTAAGCGCACCCTGTGACGATGAGTACGCCGACACCTGAGCCCCGAGCCGATTCTGAATGAGCAATCAAACTTTACAAGCTGTGATACAGTTTTACTTGTTCTCTTGTTTGCTTTGATCCACTTTCAAATGGTGTGCTGACACACTTGCCATCAACATCATTTGGGACTATCACCACATCTGTCCACTGCGCACTCGGATGCACTGATGCCAATTCTCGTTAATTATCAACGAACGCAAAACGCTGCACCATCGTGTCAATCGTTTCAACCCTTCAAAACAGCATTACACTGACCACTTATGTCAAACAGTATTCCAAAAAAGTTTTATTTACAAAAGAAAGAATAATGCGGCTAAAATGAAAGTCAGCAGCAATAGGCAACAAAAATCGTCTCACTTTGAATCAGCAAGCCACGTCACAGCGAGTTCGTGCTCAAGTAGTGCAGGATCATTCTTCTCTCTCACTCTGAAAAGGTGCACTCTGATATCAATGCCTTCGAATGGATCGCTCGAAGTGCCATTGCTTCTTTCAACTAGTAGTCAGCGTAGTAGTGGTAGTCAAGAAGAGGGCGCGTGAACTGCGTCAAGTGCACTTGCAAGTGAAAGCCAACCAGTGGAAGACCAGCATTCAGCAACAGCAGTAGCAGCAGTAAAAGAAGAGGAAATGGTCGCCATTAAATTCATTCATCTGTTCACTCACTCATTTACCTTCACTCACTCTTCCAGCAAACCATTGACCACTTTCCACGAGCTCTGATCATTACGGCGTGCGGCCGGATGAAGCGTAGGGCACGAAGCGTGCACTTTGGATGCCTTTGTACAGTAGACTGCCACTGTAACTCACTGTAAAGTCCCTTTGACTGCACACATTGTACACTCACACACAAACACACACACAAACACACACCACGCAATTGATGCCTTTTTGTACAGACGGTCTCTATTTATTAAGCAACATTAAACATTATTTAATTGAGTCTCGCCACTTGGGCCACTGACGATGCGCACAGCTCTTCTTCGACGAGCACAATACTGTATTCATTAGAAGAGGTAGGCAGTAGACAGAGAGACTCGTTCACTTTCACTAATTGGCTGCAATCATCAGGCCACAACGAGCCAGCTGACTGGTAACGAAGTAATTCAATTAGACTGTTTGTGGAACGGCGACACACTCGACGGCGGTGTGCCGACGTGGTGGGTGCACTCCACTGACGTGCTTGTTAAAACATAGCCCATGGCGAAATGGTCCACCTCGCATATAGGCTTTCTTTTTTCTGGTTGGTTGTAGTCTGGTCTCACTCAGGTTTTCAGAGTCTTCTACAACAGCAATTGTATCATTATTGCAAAGAGAGCTATAAGCAAGTAAATGCACGGTTTTTGAGACGATGAGAAGAAGAGAACAATAGAAAGAGAGACCAAAGTGGATGTGTATGTTTTCCCCTTTTTTGTGAACAAAAAGGGTCGCAGTGGATTATGTGAAAAGCATTAGAGTTGCCCAAGATTTGAGTGAAGTGCATTTCCATTAGTTGAAAATGAAACTCTCTCAACAAGATGGTGAAACTCAATTTATGTGCTCTGCTCATCTTGAAATAATTTAAAATGCTTCTTTGCAAATAAAATAAAATTCAATATTGAAAAGATGCAATATGTACAGGTGGAAGTTCACTGAACAAAAATGCAAAATACAAAATTAATAAAGGCACATGTGCAAACAAATGTAAAGTAAACAGAGGCAACAGCTATTCGATTGGTTGCCATAATTGGCAAACTGTCTGAACTCAGTCATACCGGAGAATGTGCCATTGAGTGCCGATTTGATCGGAAGGCAATGAAGGACACGATGACCACCACCGCCACTGCCACCACTGCTGATGGCTTTACCAGCTCCTGTGTGGTCTTTAGCACATCTTCAGTGGCAAGACTGAACCGAGTCAGGCCTTGAAGAGATCAGTGTAAACAGACATGCACAAAAACGCATTGAACTTCAGAGTGTGTGCCTGTCATCGTAGTCAGTTCTAAAGTAAATAAACGGTAACCTAGAAGAAGGTGAATGAAAGGAAAAAGAAATCATATAAATCGAGTCGATTCAAGTCATCTGTCCGTCCACTTACCACTTACTACCAGGTAAGGTCAAACTCAGAGGTGGTGGTGGTGGTGGCATGCCCAATGGAGGAGGCGATGGAGATTGGAAAAGCTGCTGCAAAAACCAAGCTACAAGCACTGACAGCTGAACAAGACAAACTAACAAGCAACTTCAGCAGTCACACCACACACCGAAGTTATTGGCAAAGCATCACAGTGACAGGAACACCGGTGAAGGGAAGCCAGGGTTTAGCTGCAGACAATAGGGGCCACCACCAGATCGGTGGTGATGGTGGTGGCGGTGGCGGCGGTGGCTGTCGAGCCCAACGAGTGAGCACTGCAGTTCCTCGTCGTGACAGATGTGTGCAAGCGTTGATGAAGTGGTCAGCGAGTGCGCCCTCAGTGCCCTCTCAAGTGGATCGCGACCCAAAATTTTGGTTCGCCTCAGCCTTTAGCAAACGCCATACCATCGTTTGTTCGTCTTTTCCCTCCCTGCCTACCACTGCTGCTTCTAGTTCACCTCAAGTGGCCGGATTGTGCGTAGGAACTGCCGCTGCCGTTCTCTGTTCCAACCTCGGTCTCTGCATACACACACACACACGGACACTGTTCGGTGCCTAATCTGCGCGAACGCCTCGTTCTGCAATTGAACTTGAGTGTCTATTATGATCAGAGTTTTATTAAAATTACCAAAGTCTTTAAGTACTTCGCTCGCTCTCCCTCTCTCTCGCACTCGCTGTCAGTGTCGTTTCATTGAGGGAAGCTTGAAGTTGTGTCTGCAAACTGTACCGGGAATAAGAGAAAGAAGGCGAAGGAGAGAACCAAACGGGCCGCATTTGTTTTCGCTCTCGATCTCTTCACTTCGACTGACGCATAGAGCACGGTTAATAATTTCGAATCAAAATAACGTTAATCACCGCACAATAGAGAACGCCAAACACAACAACAGACACGACAGCGGCACACGAGCGAACGCCTTGAGCAGCAGTCAGCCTAACACTGAGCCCACAACAGTGAGCCAAAACGTTTTGACAAGATGAAGTAGGTCCGGCCACTCGAGCCAACCAGCCCACCGATTCGGCGACCTCCTTCCACCATCAAGTAGCACTACTGCATCAGACAATCTCAAGATCAGGATCCTGCATCTTGATTATCGGCAAATTGAATTTTCATTAAATAATATTGCATCTTTCAACATGCTTCAAACAAAATTAAATTCTCAAGATCATCAGTAAAACTCTACACTTTATAGAGCTAAATTAAAGTTTTCCTTTCAAAGTGTAAACACATTGGCCGAAAAGCTTTGATTTATTTGCATATGCACTGCCATTTCATTACTGTACCGTTTTCTGAATATGGGCATCACCAGTTTGCAACAATGTGTCTGAACTATTCTCGGCATGCAAACACTGTCGCATAATTACCGCTAATCCGCTTTTAATTACCGTTGAGCAGGCACAGTGCAGTAGACAGTTTAACTACTAATCAAGCAGTTAAACCCTCTCTGGCCCTCTCTTGTCCCCCTCACCATGCTCACACTCTTCTCAGCAATTTGTAGCACTCGGTGCATTTTGTCACACACACAGTTGAGTTGAATTGCATTAATGGCAATACTCACACTCACACACTGCTCTCTTCCTTTTGAATCTCAATTGACAATGGCCCAATAACTCTCGTATTTTGCACATGGGCGTGCTCAAATGTAAACAAGCAGGCCATTCATCTGCGAGGCAGCCCTTTCTCTCCGTGGTCCGATTATTTTTTCCAGTGCAGGCACTCCATTGAGTGGTGAAGACTGACTGTCTAGCGGTGGCAGTCAGCGTGGCACCACCACCACCACCACTGTCCGTTGTGTGTATTTGTGCACTTTGGGTTTATTAAATATTCATCTATCACCAGGGAAGGCAACACTTTGTCACCTTGCCACTTGAGCTCGTCCCCAGCTGATTAGGTGACACTGCCACTTCTTCTTCTTCTTCGTTCTGCTCATCATCGAACGCACACAGTTCATCAGGCCCACAGTGTAAAAGAGTGACGACAGTAGGGCACAGTGAGAGAGAAAGAAAAGCAGGCATGCAAATACCGTCCCTTCTGTTTGCCTAACCGGCCCTACCGAATCCTAAACTGGCTCTCTTCGTGTGTGTTGTGTGCAGCTTCCTCACCAGGGAAGAGGCAATTCGAAAAACAAACAAATTATGAATAGCAGCATTGGAAATGGCAAGTCAATTTGCCGCAAAATTGTGCAGTCAAATCTGACAGCCAAGTGACGATCGCCTTTGTGTGCAGGTTAGGGAGGCCGCGCGAGCTCTCTCAGCGCTTCACTCCCTTGCTCTCTCAATTATGACCACCTAGCACCCGTCATTGATCCAACTGCAGCCACTGCTATTCAGTTTGGAGAGTGGGCCACTGTCCGCTACCATCAGCAGAGGACATCACTGTGGCACATCTTGTCACTGCTGCACACCTGCACTCCAAAGAATTGGCACGCTAAGAATTCTGCATTGTCTACCTCACTATCAAACTGTGCCCTTTCACTGCAAGGCGCACACAAATGGTCTTCCTTTTCAGCAAAGCCCACGTGTGCGATTTGGATCACTGTAGATTACTAGAGATTGGTCAGGGCAAAGCTGACACTGGAAAGACGCATTTCACTTTGCCTTTTCTTAAATCGGCATCTACTGCTGACTGCATTCTGTCTGGGCTACCTTCGACGCTGACGTCTCAATCACTTACAGTTACTGATCCAACAAGCATGCAGACAGCAGCAAGAGCACTAGCATTGCACTGCTGGTAAATATTAAAAATTGCAATTTGAATGGGATGCTAGGAGCCTTCAGTGCCTCTGTGTAGAGTTGACGTTTTCCATCTTTCACCCCATGTTAGCTGGCTGACTAAGTCAACACTTAAAATTTATTATTTACTCTGAATCTGACCGCAAATATTGTTTGTATATTAAATTGAATAAGCACAACTTGAGACTCGAATGAGCCAAAAGAAAGAGAGAATAAAAGATAAATACACACACGGCGACGACGATGTGCAAAAGTGAAGAAGGGAAAGGCGTCCAATTGAATGCGTAAATGAGGACCAGTGAAATAGACAAAGAAAGAGAGAGAAAGAAAGAGAGAGCAAAACCGAAGTACAAGGCACGTTTGCATGAGCGGAGAGTCGATAATCACTTGCCGCCGAGTGAACGCGCGATACCAGGCAAATATTGAATTATTTGGTTGTGCTGATGGTGCTGGTGGCAAATGGCCATGGCAAACAGAGATGGGCACTTGCTAAGTGCATCGGCCCGTCGCACTGTGGTCAACATTGACATCTCACACAACGGTGCTCTCTCACAGTCGTCTTCATCCTCAACTGCTGTCTTCGCTGTTGCTGCTGCACAACTGGAAGAAAATTACATTTTGCATATGCAACTGACACCTAGAAAATTGGTGATCAGAGTGATATGTGGTCACAATGATACTGAAACAATGAGTGTACAGGAAGAGCTCCTCTTCTGCCAGCTTTGCACACTGAAATGCTGTGTGCTCGTGTCAGGCGTCGACAGCTAGCAGCTTCTTTCGCCTTTTGTCTGCCTGAAAAGCTAAAAGAAATGGCACCAACAATTCGCATCATTCGGCTAAATAGATTTGTCATCGGCAGCAGCAGTAGCCGTTCTGGCTTCTTCCTGTCTCTATCTCCGGTCAATTGTTTGCCGTCTGCCCAATCTACGGGCTGTTTGTCCCATTCTCTCCTTTTCTTTCACTTGTTTACTTAGCTATTAAATGGCAAATAAATAGCAGAAATAATCGAGAAAAAGGTTCAAAGATTATTGCCAATTGGAAATTGATTTCTTTCACTTTCTTTCTCTATCGAGTTCTGTTGTCTTTACAGCCACTGATTCGACGGTGCTCTCTATTTGCTATTGTGTTGGTTGGCCAGCTAACGACGTAGCCATACGCCTTACGGTCAGCCAAACACACAAACGGTGCAGCCGTCGGTGTCGTTCACAGCCTCCGACACTGCTGTTTGCCATTTAATCCCGACACCAATCTTCGGAGACTCACTGTCAGGCCGGACAGCATCATCCACCGATGGCTGGTCATCGCCAGTTGAGCGAACACACTCAGCAAACAGAACACCGACGACGATGAACGTGTGCTTCTGCTGATGCTGCTGGTGTTGCTTCCTTCATCGTCATTTTCATCATCTTTGCTCTACTCTTAAGCTTCTTAATTACAACTCCTGCTTGCACACTGACGCACACTGCTGCTGCTGGACCACTTTTCCTTCCTTGCTGCATTTCCAATTTCCGATTCTTTTGGCGAGATTGAATACTTCTTGCTGCTTGTTGGCTGAGCTCACTTTCAAAAGACTGACCCACGTCTAAAAACAGCAGAGACTTTTTTCGTTTTCTTTTTCTTTCAAAAAGTCGAAGCATCTTTCTCATTTAGCGACTATTAGCGCCCGTTTGTTTGCTTTTGTCCATTGGCACTGTTATGCTTGTGTGTGTTGCGTCTCTTGACACAATGATGCCTTTCTGTGTGCACTGCAAACTAGTGGTCCTGCAAAGCTATGAACCCGCCGCAACAAAGCCAATTTTGCCGCAAGTGATAGATTCATTTGCTGAACACACGCACACTGCTTTTCCTTGTTGTTGCCATTGCTAACTTGTCCTAATTGAATATAATTCGATTATAATCGACTCGAAACGCGTTGAAAGCAAGCCCTACTCACTCTCTCACTACTTGGATCGTGTTGTGTTGTTGTCACGCACAGCGGCCAAACAGCACTGGATGTATCGGTGCATACTTTGCCTGCTTTTGTCTGTGGACTCAATCAAGCGATCGATACAACGATGGAGAAGGCGAGAAGAAAGAAAGAACGTCCTTTTCCCATAGCGTTACAGTCACTCCAGTAGGCCCGATACCAGTCAGGCATGTGTGTGTGTATGCTGGGCCCAGGGTGAGGGAGACACTGTCAATGGTAAAAAATCAGCAGTAGCACCATTGAAAAAACTACTGCTTCTTCATTGTACGCTCTCCACATTTTTCGCTTCAACTGCTCTGCTTCGGTCGATTGTTGTGCAACATTACATGCAACATACACATACACACAGCGAAGGGAGACAGTCAGACAATCACAATGACCGGTCGGCAGCGGTGCAGCCACAGCCAGCCAAATTAGATAATAATTAACATAATTTTAAAATTGTGCTTCACCGCTCGCGAATAATCAGCCAGTTTGTCGTTCTCATCAGCATGTATCTTTTGGAAGTTGCTCATGAGCAAACTGTTCTCATCAGAGTCACAGTTGATGCTGCGGCAGTGGAACCGATTGCCAATTGACATACTCGCCTTTGACTCGTATTTTTGTATTTGTAATTGTGACCAACTGTGTAGCTGTGCAAACATCTTCTAGAGCCAGGCTTGCTTTCTCTTGGTCTGTTGCTGCCTCTGCCATCGCCATCTCCGGTGCCAAGTCGAGTGCGGCAGTGCGCTTTATTACGCCCCATTGCACCCGATCACGCGCACAAATGACTCACTTTCGCCACCTCGTCACATTTTGGTACTGCTAAAGAAAATCTTTTAGCTAAACAGTTAGTTATATTTTTCAACATCTTCCTAGGCTCAAACATACTTTTCTCTAATAAAACCACATTCGCTTTTTCGCTCTTTGATCTGTGACGGTTTTGTTTTTTGGCTTGTCCCAAACCAAACAGCCGTGTAAATGAATGAACTTTTTGTGCGCTTCACTTGTTCTTGTCTTGTATTTTAATAGTTAAGCTTGGTTGAAAAAGAAAAATATGAAATGTTTGGAAACAGTGAAAGCATCACAGTGGACAACTTATTCAATGCAGTCAGTAGCCGTCCTGCTGGGCCATTTCCCTTCAGTTGATGATATTTCACTTAATGATTTTACAGTGCGTAAATAGATGAAGGTAAACAGAGTTTAATTGAAAAGCGAATTTTGCAGCAATTTGGTGAAGAGCCTATCACAATTTTGCTTATCGGTCAGTTGGCCACAACCAATTTGTTTTGTGTACTTGTCGTGGTGACACATCTGGCCGCTGGAGAATGAAGTGAACTTCTCTGACTAAGTGCTGTTAGAAGTGAAAGCCGATAATAGAGAGCTCAATAGCAAAAACTATTAAGAAATCATAAACCTTTGTTGTGTCAATTTGCATGTTACCAAATGCCCGTGCCCATTGTCGTTGAGGCTTGCTGACTAAATAAATAGACCAGCCTCTCCAATGAGTGTCACCAAGGAGAGTGAAAGAGAGTGGAGAGCAACAGTGAAAAGAAGACGAAGGGGACCCAAGAGCACAACGATATTGCCATTTAATCGTATTAAATGTGCAGCAGTGACGACTTCAACTGGCTGCAGAGGCAAAGGGAAACGCTAGTGGGACACACTTTCGGACTCGATGCATTTCTCTCTGAGAACCAAAAGAAGGCAACCGCCACACTGCAAGCAATGCTCGTCAATTTCAATCGTTCAATAGTAATCGACGCTCGTTATTGCAAACAACACTGAAGCCAGCACTGTTAACGGTGAAAGAAAAACTCGATGGACAAACCTGAAGACGGCCCGATAAAGTAATGCGTGCTCAGGGTGCAGAAGGAATGGTTGCGCTCAAGAAGTCAGTGCACAAAGCAACAAACGGAGACAAACTGAGCACCTCTAATTGAAGCTCGTGCGCTCACCGCCGTCTTCTCAGTCTCTTCTCTGCCCCTGGTGTGCACTCTGAGCACAAAAGAATCATTCACTTTTCCACACCCTGTCTTTTGATGCTGCAGTTGCGGCATTCTAATAGACCACATAATAAAGAGCTGGAATCCCTAACACCGGCCGCAACCAGTATCTTTGACTGAAAGCGAGCCTTAATTGAGCCGTTGAAATGCGGGCAACAATTGTGCACAATGCAAGTGAAACTGGCTTCTTCGGATATTGTGTCAATACATGTGGTGGCCACTTACTCAAAAGAAACATTTCTATTTGTCAAGTAATTTTATTACTACAGTACAGGTGAACAGGAAAATGTAGGGAACAAAAACGGCAAAAGAGAAAGAAAGACAAATGTATGTACAAACTGTGTCGGCTGCTGTGACACTGACACAGCTATTGATGCTTAACAATGCCCACCAGATGCTAGTGCCTTCAAGGGATCTTACGGCTGCTGCTGATGTTTTGCTGCTGGTGGTGGTAATAGATGTGTAGTGATGATATGTAAAACGATTGGAAATGTTGCTGATCTAACGATTCATGGTGATAACCAAGTAATTACTGTGTGATAAAGGAAACTGCCAAATAGCATAGAAATAAAGAAAAGACGAAAAGAAGAGGACGACGACTAACCAATTAAACCAATTAAAGTTGGCCAACTGAGGAAGTGTAAGTGTGTGAAGAGTGTGGAGAGTGTTTGACCGGTGTCCGATTGCGATTTTCCGATTGCGCGCCGAATGCGGGCACATCAACTCTGCTAAACCTTGTTTTCCCTTCCACCTGTGTGCTTACCAGTGTGAGACGGATGTGCGGAAGAGGAGCTCGTGGTGCGAGTCAGTGGGTGTCTGGTGGTGGGCAAGTGCAAAGCCATTCGCCGCGCCGAAGGGACCGGAGGCAAAGGCGCTGGCCACTGACGAGCCATTGCTGGCAAAGTGGTGGTAGTGGTGAGAGGCGGCAGACAGCGACGAACAAGGCACTGCCTGACCGCTCAGCAGCATCTGACTCGCCTGGTGCACCTGTCCTGGCGTGGGATAGCCGTCAGGGCGCAAGGAAACCGCATCTCGGCCGCTAACGACGCCGCCGCTGCCGCTGTCTATAGGACTGAGCGTGCAAAGAGAGGAAGAGAGAGGAAAGAGGAAGAGAGAGAGAGAACATCTTATAATTAGAGCACTAATAAGAGCACAGGCGCTGATTGACAGGAGGGCAACATTGCAAACAAAGGCGAGTGCTCAGAGGTAGTAAGCGGGGGCAATGGGCAGTAGGAAATGAGTGTGCACTTACAGAATGGGTTTGCTATCGGGTTTGATGAGCACCGGAACTGCTACCTTGCGCGGAGAAGAGACGCCACAGTAGGAAGCGGCCGTCGCCGCAGAAGAGTTGCTCGCTGTGATCGACACCGAGGTTGGAGAGGTCGAGTCGTTGGGTGAGTTCGGAGAGCTCTCACTCATCGCCTTCTCCTTTGCCTGGCGTTTGCATTTGTAGCGATGGTTCTATTTGGAGTAAGGAAAAGAAGAATTGTGGTTGTGGCAGTGTTAGGAAACTAAGAAATTTAGACATTCTGTTAGGTTGTTGCTTGTAATTGCGTACCTGAAACCAAATCTTCACTTGAGTAGGCGTCAGCTGAATCATCGACGCCAAGTGTTCTCGCTCGGGCGCTGAAAGGTAGCGCTGCTGCTTGAATCGCCTCTCCAGCTCAAATACCTGATGGAGAAATTGAAACAAAGTTGATCAAACGACTACTCATCACTGGAGAGACAGATTGTTTAAATGAGAAAGGGAGATTGAGTTTCAATCACTTAGAAAGTGTCCATCTTGTGGATTAAATGGCAGAGGGAGAGAGGGAGAGGGAGAGAATCGACCGAAAGGAGTTGGTCATCGAGTGGATCATTGGCTGGAGTGGCACTATTCGAGTACTAGTAATAGTCAGGCAGAAGTAGTGGCAGCACTAGTGGGGGGACAAGTACCTGTGCTTGCGTGAAGAGTACTCGGCGCTTCCGTCGCTGCGAATGCACCGTAGAGAAGTGCGAGTTGACGAGGCTCTTCGGCCCAGTCGGTCCCAGGAGACAGGAGCTGGCGGCGGCGGCGGCGGAGGTGACCGCGGTGTTTGCCTGCGAGGAGTAAGTGGCCGCCGCGGCCGCTGGATAGGCGCCCCAAGCGGAGGGAGCCCCGTTGGCGTAGAAGGACTCGTAGTAGGAACTGGGAAAGGTCGAGCGGGACATGTCTGGAGCACTCGAACCATACTGGTGGTGATGCATGGCCGAGGTGTGTGAAGAGGTAGCAGGGCCTATATTCATGGCTTGTTGATTCCACTCCTTTGCACTCGAGCCGCTCAAGATTAAGAAGGAGCAGAGTAGAGTACGTAATCAAGGAGATGCTGATAAGGTGGTCATATAAGAAAACTGAACTGAAGAAGAAGAAGAGGTGCTCGCGAGCGGGGATCAAATGCTGTTGAGAAGTGAAGTGAAGAGAGAAGAGGAAGAAGAGATGATGCTTCTCAGGCTGCTCGAGCTCTCGGGCCGCGTTCGAGGGCTCTTCACCGCAAATTTAGAATGAGCTCCAGTGGCTGGTGGACTGTGGGCTCCAAAAACTGAGGACTCTCCAAAATGCGCCAAAGTGCTCCAGACGAGAAGAGAAGAGAAAGAGCAGGCGAACAGAGAGCAATAGTAGAAAAGAGTGATCTCTACGTTTTTGTCAGGGCACCGAATCAGCAGCTGCCGCACTCTCTAGTGCCCGCCTTCACAGAGGTGGCCCCTCACTTCTCGACCATCGCACCAATGGACGGCAACGGCTGCTGCTGCTTCTAATGCTGCTGATGCTGATGATTCCATTGCTGGTGCCGACCATCCATCGCACACTCTGTGTCTGTGTGTCTGGTGTACTCGCCTGGTGCTCCTGCACACTGCACACCGTTTGTGCACTGCATCAACAGCAGCATCACCGAAGTAACACCAACAACCAGCACGCACGATCCGATCCTGAGAGGCAGAAAAAGAAAAGAGAGAAAAGAGAAAAGACTGGCGAGTGGCACTTGGCTTGGCACTTCTATATCGCCGCTACCAGTCAGTCGCCAGTGACTCTCATCTTTCCGCTCCTTGTCCTTTTCTTCCTTTAGCCACTGAAGTTGCCCACTCATCTGCAAAGTTTCCCTTCTGGATGGCTACTTGAATGGCACAAGTTTTTTTACTTAAAATTAAACAAACCATCAATGAGTTTCAATTAATGATGTTGGCAGTGGCTGTGGTGATGATGATGGTTTGCCGACGGAGGGCTTTTGACTGAGGAAGTGAGCAGTGATATAAAAAAGATGGCGAAGAAGGCAACAAAAAACAACAATTGAACAAAGAGAACAAGCTTCTTCAGAGTTGAGACTTGAGCAGTGGCACGAGGACACTAGTTTGAACGCCTGATAAAGCGAGAGAGCTCAGCCAGTTGAATAGTCCTGAGTAGTAGTGACGCCACTGAGAGGCCACGAGAGAGCCACTGCAATTTGGCCAGCGCAGTGGCTAATGCTGAAACCCAAAGTGAGAGGCACTCTAAACTCCAGTCAAGATGGGCACACTCCACGAACAACCACCACCACCGCCGTCATCTAAGCATCCTCCAAAACCCGGCCGCAAAAAGGACCAATGCAGAGGACACTTTGATGAAGCCGTCGATTAGGCAGTCTGTCCAACTGTAATCACCACTAAACACCAATGCACTTAATGGAAAAGTGCCCACAAAAGTGACCCTAGAGAAACTACTTCTCTACCTCTTACACCAGCTAATCAGTTATGTATCAAAACACTCAATCGAGTTTGAAAGCCTTTGTACCGCCATTTTATTAGTGTTCACAAGAAGTAAAAGATAGCTGTCAGGTGTCGCTGTAGAACTGAAAAGTCAACAGATCAACTTCATTTGTACTTGCTAAAGTCCACCTTCAGCTGAATAGAGGCAGAGCCTTTGCTAGCGTTCCCCTTGCTGCTATCACTGTCGCTGGTTGCCTTCTTCTGCTGATTTCGAATTGCACTTTTCAGAGCCTCACTGTAGCTCAAATTGCTAGCCATTATTTGCTTAAACTCTTCAGTGTACTTTGGTCCAATTTCAGTTAGCTTCTTCAGCGACTGCTCGTGTAGCATCACTCGCTGTGCACTAGAGCTGCTCATCAGGCGTGAATTACTCTGCATTACCTCACCGTTCAGCAGTGATATCAGCGCCGGTATGTAGATAGATAGCATGTTAATGCCTAACAACGACAAACAGAGGTTTCATCATATGGCTTGGTTAGAGCATGCACTCGACAAGAAAGTTTAAAGCCAGTCCACTTACGTTTGTCCTCCGCTGCCTTTTCAATGAAAACCTCCAGGCAGGCCAAAATTGTCAGAATGGACTCTACCTTTTCGTTGCTCAGTGACTGGCCACTTTTCACGCAATTGATCAACGAGTAGAAGACCTGAATCGTCTTCGGTGCGAGGCTGTGAATGTAAAAGACAGCGTTGCTCGTTTCACATTGCGAGAACATTAACTTCAACGTCTCAATGCACTTCAGCTGAATCTGTTAGTCAGTCGGTGAGGGGAGAAGAAAAGATAAATAGAAACGGTAAACTCATTGAAAAAACGACTCAACGAATGCCCCCTCCAATGAACTCCGTCTCACAAAAAAACTACTGACCAGGTCTTTGTCCGACTGAAGTGCCTGTGTCATCAGATTGATAATGGGATACTGCAGCTGAGCGGTGAAGAGCACTTCGGGCGGAGAGTAGATGGCAAATACGCCAATGGCCAGCAGAGTTGATATAAAATCCTGCTTCTGGTCATCGTTGCCTGTGCACAATGAAAAAAAGTAGATTCGTTTAGCAGGCCAACGAACAGTAGAAACAGTTTTACGCTCACTTGTTTTGCTCATGTCGAGAATTCTCGCGACGGCACTCTGCAGCAGTTGTGTCCACTTTTGCTTTGACTCGGCGTTCACCAGAAAAGGAGAGGTGCACAGAGTTTTGATGCACCTGAGAAAGGTCAATGTGGGCTCCTTCTCGTACAGCTTCTCATCGTATATCGTCTGACTGACGACGGACAGCTCACAGAAGACGCCGGTAAGCAGGTATAAAATGGTGGGCAGAATGGTCAGCTGCCCTGTGGAGAGCACAGACTGGGCAGCTCGGTGAGAATGGAAAGACATTGGCGATGAGACGGGCATTATCGCCGTTGAACAGCAGGTAATTCGTTGACTTCTGACTGCGAATGAAGGTAAACTCGGGCGTTGAGGCCAGTGTGGGGCACAGTTGCGGCAGCTGACGCACCAAAATGGACAAACAAATTTCCAAGAGCGAGTAAACGAGCGACTCCTGCATGCTTATTTCCCCACTCTTTCCACCTTCACCCACTTCATAGGCTGCTGTTGATTTACCACAGCTATCGGCACCAGTCTCCTTTTCCCCATCAGCATCGCCATTCTCTGCCACATCATTTGCCTTTGCCAAGTTAGCTCTTTTCTCTTGAATACGCTCGGCCTCGATTTCAATGACGGACTTGATAATCTCAGTAATGACATTCTGACAGTCTGACACCTCATGGGTGAGCAGTAGACGATGCAGCACCTGACAGAGCTCTCGTATTTGCTGATTGTTCTCGGCAAAAACGGTCTTTGTGACTTCATTCTTGGTGATCAGCTCCTTCAGAGAGTCCAAGTACGTGGACACGTGTGAAGTCTGTTCAGTTGACTTTGGATTGCTCAACGCTTCCATGCAGATGCCAAACAGAAGGTAAAACTGATCATACTTGGAGACATTGAGCGTCTTATCCTGGTCAAGAATTTCAAATCCCTTTCCGGTGCAGAGCCAGAGAGCGGCAGCGTTCAGGATTGAGGGCCATGAGGATCTGTACATTGGTCGAACCGTTTCGATTGTCTCGACAATGAAAAATGTGCCGCCATCAGGTGGGATCTGGTTGACATACTCGGTGGGCAAGGTGAGCAGCGCGTGGTCGCGCAGGGCAAAGATCCAGTACTTGGACAGTGTCAGCAGTTCTGGCGCGACCAGATGCAGTAGGTTTTCCTTGGTTGCACCTTCCGTTGACTCCACCTGCTGCTCAACGGCCTGCTGCTTGTCATTCTGTGCCATTGCCACCATGTACACTTCGGCCCATGCCTTGAGGATTGCCAGCTTTTCCATCGTCGAAGCGCTTTCATTGTAAATTCGCGATGTTGAATTCTTATGCAGTTTATCGAGAGATGAGACGAGCAGCTGGTGAACTCGACGAAGATCATTCAGATCGCGGGCAACACCGCTTCCAATCCAGGCACTGCACACCTGGCAGGCCATTGCTGTCACGTGAGATGGTGTGTCCACGGCGAATGCTGGTCTCAAGGCAGCGCCTACTTGGGCTTGAAATTGCTCCAAAATGACGTGATTAGGAAACTCAGGCTCGGGAACTTGGGCAAACTTGTCAATGACCAGCTCGAGCGCCTTCAGTCCTTCCATGCGAAGGTCATCACAGTCAGAGGTGGCGCCGATGAATGACATGCGAACCAGATCAGAGAGGTGCAAAGCGAGAAAATCTTCCTTTCCGCCTGATTCAGTGCTTCGGTTTCGAGCCAGTGTTAGATCAAAGTGGACACATGAGTTAAGTGATGACTGGCTGCAACTGGCGATGACCTTTGACAGCAAATTCATGATGAAAACTCGCGTCTGACATCGATAGGACACTTTAATTTGCGCCGAACTATCCACGGCTTTGAAGTCGCTTTCCTCAAACTCGCCTTCTTCAACTTCGTGCTCCACTTCGTTTTCATTCAGTGAGTTATCTGCTGCACTAAGCACTTCTTTGCACAAATGAAGCCATAAATTGAGATTAAACTCATCAATATTCTGTATAAGACATGTGAGAATCTTCTTGATATTTGACACGTTAAAACTGTCGTTCTCAAAGTCAGTAATGCTGTAAGAATGCCTGGAAATCCATTGTTTGCTCTAGTATTAAAGTTGTAAATAACGCCCACTTGATTGTTGGCCTTATTCTGTCTGGAGCCACTCTGAGGTACAGTCGATTAATGGCTTTGATTCTTTTTGAGCAATTTGATGCAACATGATATGGATGCTTTACGAAGAAGATAATGAGTGCTTAAGTAGCCATCGCATAGAAGGAAGATAAGTTCATTAAGGTCAAAGTTTTTGCGGTCAAACATGTGCAGCTGTTGCAGACATCCAATAGTTTCACTCTTAACCAGAAAGTCACCGTGCTCTTGAAGCACTGAGCATGCGATCAAGGTAGATAGACGAATTTCATTGATCGAATGAGAAGAAGACTAAAAATAAAGCAAAACAAATTAAAACTCGTTATTACCGAAATCCACTATAAACCTACCTGAAATTCAGGCCCAATTGTTGTGATTAAAGCGGAGAGGCACTTGCCAATACTTTGGTAAACGTCAATCAGTGAAGGCGGCAATACGAGCAGTATCTTCAAACACTGATTTAGTGTAGGCTCTACGTAGGAACGAAACATTGGGCCGCCCGACTCGGCAATCAAAGTCAACGCATGAAGTGCCCAAATTTGCACCGACGGCGAAGAGTGGTCTTCCGCCAGTGCCAGCAGAAGGCTGATGTTCGTCTTCAGCTGCTGCACCGAGCCCATGCCGACGACGTAGTGATGAATGGAGCCAATGGCCAGGGAGTAGCCCGTTCGAGTGAGAGCATCCCTTGCGGTTCGTAGCTTCTCAAAGCACTGCTGGGTAATCTCAGAGAGGAACTTGCCGTCGTTGATGATTTGCACACACCGACCGATGCTTTCCGCCGATGCGTATCGAATCAACGGGTTGGAGTGATTTAGCGTACTGAAAATGCTCGCCACTACCAGTTTGCGCACCTCTTCAGTGCCCAAGTTCATTTTGCTTTCTGCCAGAGTTTTCAATGCGCCTAGTAGTGCTGTCTGTATGTTGATCTGGATCGCCTCTTGACGAGATGATTTAGCCAGTTTGATGCACTCTGCAAAGTGATTCAACATTTGTACTCGATGCTTCTGAGCGACGAAGGGAAAGACTGAAGCAAAGACCAGTGCTGATTTGTTGATGATCATCACAGCGAGAGGCAGTGGCGATGGATGCGTCTGCTCACTGGTGGCTCTGTACAGCGCTGTTGGATCGTATTCAATGGAGCCAACGCCAGATGATAGAAAGGCCTGCAACTGAAACAAACAAACAATTATTAGATTTCTGGTTTAGCAAAAAAAGTTTTAAACGTTGAAAAATAAAGCATAATTCCCGAAATAAAAAGCATCATTCAGCAGAAAACTCACGAAATCCTTGTCCAACTTTCTATTAGGTTCCATCTTCAAGAAATGGTAAGCAGTGAAAAGTTTTAAGAGGTGTTAGTAAGCGGTTAGTAAGAAAAGGTTAGAGAAATTGTAAGCAAAATAAAAAATAAAGTGATATACTTGATCCTCAATAAGATGGTGCTCCGTCTCCTGAATCCATGAGCCCAAAATGATGTCGGCATTTGTCTGAATGAGATTTCGCAGCAATGAACTCGTCGTGTTGGCCACATTCTCCGTCAAGGTCAGATCAGACACGAGAAGTCGGAGCAGATTGGCGAAGCAGTTTTCGTACAGCTGCGGCGGCAGGAGAAGCAGCACCTGATACAGTCTCAAGCGAACCATCGTGTAGCTGGCTTTTATGCCGGCCCTAACGTCTTGAAGAGCGTATTCAGTGAGACGAGCATTGTGATGGCGGACTCTATCGGCGTCAGCAGTCGCCGGCGAATGTCATCGGTGACCAGCTTGGGACAACAGGCGAGGAAGCTGGCCATCGCCGCCAGTGCACCGGCTCGATTCTCCAGTGTAATCTGCCAGGTGAAGGCATCACCGCGAGCCTTCTCAGAGTCCAGTTCCTTGGTGTTCCGAGGAAAGGAGTTCTTCCACAGCAACAGCAGACGAGGCAGCAGACCTTTCACCCCCGAGTGGCCCAGCGTCATCACGGCGCCCATCAACTGCCAGCCAGCCTGAGTGCGCGGCATCGACAGGCGACTGTTCTGCGAGGCCGTCCGCAGTAAGTCTTCGGCAATGTTGAACACCAACTTGGCCTTGTTCTGCGGTATTCCCAGTGGAGTGTAGCGCACGGTGCCGAGAAGTGCCGATATGACATAGGAGTGGCCGTTGATTGATTCAGGACTGGATCGAAGTGTCTCCAAACGCTCCAGAGAACGGTCAAAGAGAGGCGTCAGCTGACAGTTCACCGAAGAGCAGACACACCGCAGACACCAGGCAGCAGAGAGGCGGACTACATGCGCCGGGTGATTGACCACACAGCAGACGGTCTCAATGACGGCCAGTTGAGTGTCCAGCAGAAAGGGAAGACACGATGGGCCCAGTTGTTGCACTAGTGTCCCCAACTCCAGCAACGCCACCACCAAGGCGTGCTGGGCCAGCTGTACATCGTTGGTAATCGCCGATGCACTTTTGGCTGCAGAGTTGGCCAAACTCGCGGGAGAGCACTCTTCGGCGGTGTTGTTCATCTCGAAGCCATTCTTTGCATTGGCCGCTCGAGGCAGTGCTGAGTGGCCAATGCGAGAATACTTTGAGATGATTTTGACTATTTCCTTCAACGCCTGAAACTGCCCATTTTCACTGAGAACTTTGCCAATGACCATTCGCAGGATGAAAGTGACACAGCGGCGACTGTAAATGGCGTCCAAGTGAGTTGCACATGACTTGGCATTGGTCAGCACTTCAAAGAGGTGATCCAAAAAGAAAACAATATTTTTCTCAACCCAGCTGGCGCCCATTTCATTGACAAAGGCAACATAGGCGTGGCTGATGCCGAGACGAACTTCACGATTCACCGTCGAGCTGCCTTTGATCATTTCACCTGCCTTGAGGAAGCCAATACCACCACGAAGATACCCAGAGGCCAACAAGTTTAATGCTTCTTCGAGGGAGAGTATTCGGTTTTTGTTTGAACTGTTTGTCGCTCCCTGATATATTTGCAGGTTCTGCTTGACACTTGGACTTTGGGTTGTGGCAACTAAAAATCCGAGTGTTTGTGCAACGGCGCAACGCACTTCGTAGTTGGAGCCATCCAGTGCCCGGAAACACAGTGAAAAGACATTTTCAATTTCTGTTGTGTAGAGAAAAGGTGCAAACTCAATGAGGTGATGCAGACATTTGGCGGCATTAGCGCGGACAGGCATAGATCGATCTCCCATTCCGTGCTTCAGTGACTTGTAAATGTCTCGATGAATAGAACTAGCTGCAGTGCCCATTCCAATGGTGATCATCTTCAATGTTGTGTAAATTTCAAAACGAGTTGCGACTGCAAATTAAATTTAGCGTAAATCACAAATGATAACTAAACATTATAAATAAGAGGGTGTCTTACGTCTGCATTTTTTAATAATTTCAAAAGTATTTGCACCGTTTCTTCGTAAGTTCGTCCCATCAACCTTCCTAAGCTTTCGTACATGATCCCTATACAAACAATTGCAGATCTAAACATAAAAGCAAATGAGATATAATTATAAGAAAAGTCTAAATATTTTTTAAAAAAACTTACAGTTTTGACGATTGCACTTGCGCCGAATCATCTTTGTTCTTAAGAATTTCAATGCACTTATTGATGGCGTCAAACAACAAGAAGGTATCTCCAATGGTGAAAATTGTAGCGAGACATTTGGCGATAAGCTTTCTCGTCGGATGTCCATTTAGGGTGTTCATTTGCTTCATCAGCTGATCGACCAGTGTCTTTTGAAAATCTCTGATTTCATCCTAAAGGAACAATGCTTCAGATATTGGAACAAAAGCAAAATTTATAATACCTTTTGCGTACGAAGCAGGAGCTTCGAGAGATTGCGAAGCCAGTTGTAGACGTAGATGGCCTTCTTGCC
Organism: Tyrophagus putrescentiae; assembly: GCA_024499935.1. Classification (NCBI taxonomy): domain Eukaryota; kingdom Metazoa; phylum Arthropoda; class Arachnida; order Sarcoptiformes; family Acaridae; genus Tyrophagus; species Tyrophagus putrescentiae. Next base: position 4,245,811 of record JAMZRA010000002.1, read on the forward strand.
ATCGGCCAGTTTGGAGAACTCAACTTCATTCAAAAGGTAATCACTTTGAGCCGTCATTTTGACCGCTTTTTTAATTAACAGCAGCCACTGCAATTTAAGTTAAAATTTTCCTGTTGATCAGTTACATTTTAGGAGGTTTAATATTTATGAAAATAAGCACAGGTGAATTAATAAATTACAGGTAGTGCGTGCAACTCCAAAGACAACTCCTCTGTGTGTTGTCAGTGCAGTAAAGTTTTCTCGGTAAACAACAAATCTTGACAGCCACGTCCAAGTGACAGACTGTGTCGAAATCGCCACTCACGCCGATCAACGATTTGTTTTGATTTTCATCACAAACTTTTTAAAATCAAAACATTCAAGAATATTCAATCTTTTCAAGCAGTTGTTTACCTGTTTTCCATTAGGTTATCGTTTTGATTACTTTTTACACGATGGCACACTACAAAGGAGCCGCATCTGAAGGAGGGCGAGCCATGCAGTTGCAGAAGCAACGTGAGAAGGCTCTAGAAGATTTAGAGCTTCGAAAGAAAAAGATTGAAGAAGAGCTGAAGATATCTAATATGGGCAATAAGTTTGCCACCCATTACGATGCCATCGAACAGCAGATTAAATCATCTACCGTCGGTTTGGTCACTTTAGATCAGATGCGGGCACGGCAGGAGGACTTGGTGAAAGAGCGAGAACGACAACTGGCACTTAAACAGGAAACAATTGCAAAACGAGAAATTGAGTCAAAAATTGAGCAAAAGGAAAAACAAAAACGACAGGTATGATAGTTTCTTTATAAAATCTGTGCTGATTTTTGTATAATTTTAGATCAAAGCGCTGTCGTTCAGATTTGATGACGAGGAAGAGGAGGAGGAAGAAGAGGACTTTCAGCCGATTAAAAAAGCTCCCAAAAAAGAAAAGGATCAAGTTGAAAAGGAAGAAGTTACAACAGAGCAGCCGGAGTTAAAAGATGATGAAGCATCTACTTCGAGTGATACTGCCAACTCTGACTCTCAAAGCACGGTAATGATGAGATTTATTTTGAATTGCAATTCATTACAATTTACTGTTTCTTTTCAGAATGAACCCAAAACAAAAGTGCTAAAGAAAGTAACTAAAAATCCTGATGTGGACACCAGCTTCCTGCCTGATAGAGAACGAGAGGAAGAAGAAAATCGTCTGCGCGAGAAACTTCGACAGGAATGGAGTGAAAAGCAGACAAAGTTGAAGAACGAAGAAATTGAAATTACTTTTAGCTACTGGGATGGTTCTGGCCATCGGCGAGCCGTGGTTATGAAGAAGGGCAACAGTATCTACCAGTTTCTACAGAAAGCACTTGAACTACTGAGAAAGGAGTTTCACGAGCTGCGTACGGTCACTACCGACCAGCTCATGTACATCAAGGAAGATCTGATCATTCCGCATCACTACACCTTCTACGACTTTATTGTCACAAAGGCACGAGGTAAAAGTGGGCCACTTTTCAACTTCGACGTTCACGATGACGTGAGATTAGTCGCTGATGCCACTGTGGAGCGAGATGAGTCTCACGCCGGTAAGGTGCTGATGCGCAGCTGGTACGAAAGAAACAAGCACATCTTCCCTGCGAGCAGGTGGGAACCTTACGACCCGCTAAAAAGTTATGAGAAGTACACAATTGGCGATAAAACGAATAAAAAGTAGCTTTAGGGCGTTTACAATTTGCATAAAAATAAAATTGAAAACACGTAATGTTTTAAGTTTTGGAACTTTTTTCTATTACTAAAAAATTTTGTATGAATGCTTTCAGAGACAAATAAAAGCCAACACAAACCTCAACCTCTGGCTAGTAAACGTCATCGTTTTAGTGGTGAATCAAGCAGCAATCACAATGATGAACTGGCTCTTTGGCAATGCTCGCTCTGCTCAGCCAATAGTACTCTTTGAGAATCCTTCAGCGTCATCGACCTGGAGAATGAGTCCGAGGAGCACTGTAAGAATCGATCTGAAGTGAGCACAGTGGCCTCGTTCACCTGTGCTCGAACATGAACGCGGCCTCCAACGGCGTCACCTTCTACGAGGTGCTCTACTCGACCCAGCGGGGCAGCAGCTACGGCTTCCTTCTCTACCACAGCATCTCACGAAAGGACGCTCAGTCGATCTACCAGAGCGCCAAGTCGGCCATCAACACACTGCACCAGTGGATTCCCTCACATCGACTGCAGCTGTACGAACAGCTGCAGGCCATCATGGGCTGCCTGAAGGTGAACCGCCACTGGAACAGCGCCCACATCGCCGCCAGTCTCAGCCCCACCTACGACGGCTACTTTACCTCGAGGGGATCACCGCGGAGGTGCTCAACGCCCAGGCCAATCCGGACAAGTACACGCCACTGCACCTGGCCATCAAGAAGGAGAACCTCAGCACCGTCCGACTGATACTCGCCCTCGGGCCTGACCTCAATCTGGTGAACGTGAGGAAGCACTCGGTGTGCACTACGCCGCCATGGCCACCAAGGAGATCGCCTCTCTGGTTCTCAACCAGGAGGACATGTTCGGGCGCATCCTCTGGACGGACAACAAAGGCAGCACCGCTCTCCACCTCGCCTGCGTCGGCCAAAAGTACGACATTGTCATTGAGTTCCTCAAGTTCGGGCTGACCGTTCGAATGCTGACCCTCTCACCGCCGAGCAGTCGTCATGGCAGCGGCATCAGGCGAAGCAGCAGCAGTCGCACCTCACTGGACAAGAGTCCCCGAATGCAGAAGATAGTGCACTTCTCGGAGCAGGACCTGGAGGACATTGACTTTCAGGACATCAGCGTCGCCGGCACCCCGCTGCACTGGACCAAACACAAGCGACTGATGGTGAAACTGCTGCGCTACAGCTTTCCCTTGAACTCTCGCAACTTCACCGGCGACACGGCGCTGGCGGTCGCCTCGAAGCGCCTTCGCCTGAAGTGCGTCATCGCCCTGCTCTGTGCGGGCGCCAACGTCAACGCGACCAACGTCTTTGGGAACACGCCGTTGCACCTAAGCGTCCGTGAGAACGACATTGCCGTGTCGCAGACGCTCATTGTCTTCGACGCTGATCTCAACGCGGAGAACAACAATCACCAGTCGGTGCGCCACGTGGCCGCCAAGTCGAGCACCTCGGAGGCCATTCTCTACCTGATCTCGGCGCTGGGCGCCAAGCGCTGCCCGCCACCAGGAGGGGACAGGGAGGCCTGCGAGAATGGCTGCAGCTCAACGGGCGACTTTGAGGGAAACGTCAATGAGAAGCTCTTTGGAATCGAGAAAAAGTACGATCTGCTGTTCAAAGAGTTTCTCTTCAGTGACATTCTCCAAGAGAAGGAACGTCGCACTAGTGAACAAATGGTGGCGGAGAAGGGAGTGAACATGCTGTGCTGGACGGCGGCGGCATCAAGGGCCTCATCTCACTGCAGATGCTCAAGGAGGTGGAGAAGCAGCTGAAGCACCCGCTGAACGCATACTTTAAGTGGTTCGCCGGCACCAGCACCGGCTCTTTTCATCTGCACCTTTCTCGCCATGGGCAAAGCATCGACGAAATTCGCGGCATATACTTTCGCTTCAAGGAAAAGGTGCTCACCGGCGATAAGCCGTACTCCTCAGAGGCACTGGAGTCAGTGATCAAGGAGGTGGCCGGCACGAAGATGCAGATGAAGGACATCATGAAGAAGCACGGCAAGTACCTCATTGTGCCCACGGTCATTGCCAACCGACGACCGATGAAGCTGCACAAGTTCCGCAGCTATCCCTCGGTGGTGGAGATAATGGCAGAAAGCGGTAACAAGCACCTCATCGATCAGCTGCTGCCTGACCACGATAAGGACCTGCATAACTACCGCAAGTACGAGAGCCGAAACATGCATGTGTGGGAGGCGTGTCGAGCCAGTGGAGCTGCGCCCATCTACTTCCGCGCCTATGGCAACTTCATTGACGGCGGTCTGATTGCCAACAACCCCACCATGGAGGCGATGACGGAGTTTGAGATGACCAATGCAGCACTGCGTGCAGTCGGCAAGGGCGACCAGTGTCAGAGCCTCGACCTGGTGCTCTCCATTGGCACTGGAAAGGGCCCTCTCGAGGTCAGCGAAATGGTGGACATTGAGAAGATATACTCACTGTCCACGGTGCCCAAGTACATCACCATGGTGGTGAATTTAGTCTACGAGGCCTGTCAAACGGAGCAGCACGTTACTGAGCGGTAAGTTTGGAAGCGCGACTACCATGCATCGGTTTTCTCATGCTTTGTTTTTCATACACCAACACTAGAGTGGAAGCTTTCTGCAAAGCGGCCAAGGTGCCTTACTTCCGCATAAACTCCTTCATCAGTGATCTGATGGAGCTGGATGAGCCGCAGGACAGTCGCATCATCAACTGTCTCTGGGAGACGAAGCGCTTCATGTACTACCGTCGAGATCAGGTGAAGGTGCTGGTCAACTATCTGGAAACGTGCACTCAAGGACTGCCATCGGTTACGAAGAAAAGCAGCAAGCAGGGTGTTCGCCCAAGCAAAGAGAGGCTCAACTCAAAGACCAATGTTTCGTCTTCCTTGGCTAGTCAGAGTGGCACTGCCAGTTCTGCTACAGCTTCTGTTTCGAGGACCAGCTCGGTGACTAAGTCGAGGCGCTCGCTGGCAAAGGTGCGCAAATCGTCATCCAAGTCGTCCACTAAAGGCAAAAGAGGAAAGGCAAGTGGCAGTAAGTGAAAACTCGCTTATTTTGAAGCTTGAGTAGTGGTAGAAAAATGAAAAAGTTGATGTTTTTTAATTAACTGCTGGCGCATAATGCTGCTAATTTATCCACACTCATTTGAATTTTAAATTAGTGATATTTGTAAATAAAAAAACATATTTTTCTTGAAAATATCAGTTGAAAGTTGCAAACACCGCTTAAAAATGAATGTTTTAAAAAAGTTGACAAAATTTGAAAATTAAACTTTTACGTAAAGTCTAGAAATCAACAAAAAACTCAAAGCCAAAAAGCCGTATAACCACCAAAAAGACCACAGCGGCGTTGAAGTGCACAGTGTGGCTTGTCGCTCAGTGAGTAGCTGACAGGGCAAGCATATAAAAGTATATTGGCAGTGGAGAGGTAGAAGTAGAAAGCAGTCCAACCACTTGCAAGTGGGTAGACGAGCGTTAAAGAGAGGGAACAGTGACCGCTACAACAACCCCACACTGCGAGCACAAGAGTGTCCTCTTCCCACTCTGTGGAACAGCACTGGCATAGGCAGCTGTCGTCTGCACCACTACACTGGGCATTGAAGCAGCAATTACCAGTGAAACTGCTGTGACTGTTTGAAAGTTAAAATCAGCCAAAAATTACTTGTTTAGTTAAAAAAAGTTTTGTTAACCAACGAAAAAAGCTCCCTCAATCAATTCTAAATGCAGATTTAAATTTAAAAAATTGCAAGCCGAAAAGTCATAAAACCACTACAAGGGCACAGTTTGGTTAAAGTGCACAATGTCGCTTGTCGTTCAGTGAGTAGCAGGCATGAAAAGCTTGAACGCATGGCATTTAGTGAAACAGTAGAGGTAGAAAGCAGTCAAACCGCTTGCAAGTAGATAAACGAGCGTTAGGGAAAGGGAACAGTGACCGCTACAACAACCACATGTGGGAAGCACTATTTCGTGTGCTTCCAGCTCTGCGCATAAGCACTGGCACTGACGACTGTCGTCTGCACTACTACACTGGCAAAGTACTCACACACTCGCAGTGCTTCAAGGTTAAGTTAAAACAAGCCAAAAATTCACTTGCTTTTATAACCCGAAAAAAATTTAAAGCAATTTTAGGTGCAGCCCAAAACTTAAAAAATGCAAGCCGAAAAATCGTAAAACCACTACAAGGGTACACTGTCAATAAAGCGCCAGCTTGGCTTGTCGCTCAGTGAGTCGTAGGCACGGAAAGGTAGAACGCATGGCGTTAAGGGAGAGTGCAAAAATAGTAAGCAGTCAAGCGGCTTGAAAAGTACGGACGGTTTTTACGGAATGCATACGCGTTGCCAGTACTACCACTGCACAGTGGTAGAAAACACGAAAGGTGGCTTGCAGCTCTGTGAGAAGAAAAGTCTCAAGCCACTGTCTGTGCCACTACTACAGTGCACAGAGGTAGTGGAACACAAAAATGCTTATGCGGCCGTGGCGCGCCGAAGCGGCACAAAAAACAGCGATAGTGAGAGGACCGCCTACGGTGGCCGATCTCGCATTGAGCACTTTGAGATCTCCCACTGACAGAAATGCCGCGCGCAGCACATGAACAGTGGCGAGTGGTACAGAGTGAATAAGCTCCTCCCTTCGTTCGCACGGAGGGGTCGGCCGACTCGGCTGATTTTGAGAGAAAAAAATGGCAAAGTACTCCACACTGCTGGAAAAATATCTCGCCACTTTTGTATACTATATGGGGACTACTCTCGAGGAGACGAGAGAGCAGTCTGCCTGTGGTATCAGCCGACGACTGACGCACAAGAGAGCATTTGAGCCGAAGTGCCTTCTGCGTGCCCAGTGAGCCAAAAGTGATCCGAGCGGTCGCAGGCAATAAGTCGGGTATGTGGCTGCCTATTCTCACGAGTCGGTAGTCACGTATTAGTATACCTGCGTCGAATCTTGCATTCGTGTGTGTTGCCGTTCCAGGAGCAGTTCGCTGTTGTTGGAATGGTGCGCACTGGACGTAACGACCACTGAACTTTCAGTGGTTGTGCCTGTTGGTGGCTATTAGCCAGCAGGCCTCGGCTGCTCATTGCGAGCTGTCGTCTTGTCTTCAGCCAACTTGAAGCTGCGAAAGCACTTTAACCGTTGAATTATTGCAGAGCCGGTCGGGAGTTGATCCTCTTGGCCCTTGCTAGTAGCGAATTTTGTGGCTCGTTTACGTACGTTAAGCGACAACCACGAAATGGCAAGTGTGTTCGTGTAATAAGCTGAAGCAAGAAATATCGGCGAGTGAATGCTTTGGTTTTCCAAGTGTTCGCGGCACGTTGTGCCGTTGGTGGGGGGACAGGCGGTCAGGTTACACTGACTGCCTCCTAGCCAATCGCTCCTCTGGTAGCTGCTAGGCAGTAAGATGCCTAGCAAATGCCAAGTGACTCAACAACCCTCGGTTGGTGAAGCTCACTGCTACCTGGTTGATCCTGCCAGTAGTCATATGCTTGTCTCAAAGATTAAGCCATGCATGTCTAAGTACAAACCATCTTAAGGTGAAACCGCGAATGGCTCATTAAATCAGTTATAATTTACTGGATGTAAAATACTTACATGGATAACTGTGGTAATTCTAGAGCTAATACATGCAAAAAAGTCTTGCCGCAAGGCGGACGCATTTATTAGACCAAGACCAAGGGTGCCTCGTGTACCTACTGGTGGTGACTCTGAATAACTTTCTAGCTGATCGCATAGCCTTGCGCTGGCGACATATCCTTCGAGTAACTGCCTTATCAACTTTCGATGGTAGGTTATTCGCCTACCATGGTTGTAACGGGTAACGGGGAATCAGGGTTCGGTTCCGGAGAGGGAGCCTGAGAGACGGCTACCACATCCAAGGAAGGCAGCAGGCGCGCAAATTACCCAATCCCAGTTCGGGGAGGTAGTGACGAAAAATAACAATACGATTGCACTTATGTGTGTTCGTAATTGTAATGAGTACAGTTTAAATCCTTTAACGAGGATCAATTGGAGGACAAGTCTGGTGCCAGCACCCGCGGTAATTCCAGCTCCAATAGCGTATATTAAAGTTGTTGTGGTTAAAAAGCTCGTAGTTGGATCTCAGTCCACTGCCCGGTGGTCTATCACAATGCGTGTTTACTGCCGTGGCTGGACACACTACCGTTTATCGTCTGGCGGTGCTCTTTACCGGGTGTCGTCAGTGATCGGTACGTTTACTTTGAAAAAATTAGAGTGCTCAAAGCGGTCTTTACACGATCGAATACTGTTGCATGGAATAATGAAATAGGACTTTGGTTCTATTTTGTTGGTCTTCGGAACCAAGGTAATGATTAAGAGGGACAGACGGGGGCATTAGTATTGCGACGCTAGAGGTGAAATTCTTGGACCGTCGCAAGACTAACTAAAGCGAAAGCAAAGTTAGAGGTTCGAAGGCGATCAGATACCGCCCTAGTTCTAACCATAAACGATGCCAACCAGCAATCAGCCTGTGTTCTCTTGATGACACGGCTGGCGGCTTCCGGGAAACCAAAGTCTTTCGGTTCCAGGGGAAGTATGGTTGCAAAGCTGAAACTTAAAGGAATTGACGGAAGGGCACCACCAGGAGTGGAGCCTGCGGCTTAATTTGACTCAACACGGGGAAACTCACCCGGCCCGGACACTGTGAGGATTGACAGGTTGAAGCCCTTTCTTGATTCAGTGGGTGGTGGTGCATGGCCGTTCTTAGTTGGTGGAGTGATTTGTCTGGTTAATTCCGATAACGAACGAGACTCTAGCCTACTAATTAGACTGAGGCATCCTCGTGCTGCCTCAGCGCTTCCTAGAGGGACAGACGGCGTTTCAGCCGTATGAGAAAGAGCAATAACAGGTCTGTGATGCCCTTAGATGTCCGGGGCCGCACGCGCGCTACACTGAAGAGATCAGCGTGTATGTGCATCCTACTCCGAGAGGAGCGGGAAACCGAGTGAACCCTTTTCGTGCTTGGGATTGGAGCTTGTAATTATTCTCCATGAACGAGGAATTCCCAGTAAGTGCAAGTCATCAGCTTGCATTGATTACGTCCCTGCCCTTTGTACACACCGCCCGTCGCTACTATCGATTGGATGATTTGGTGAGACCTTCGGACTGGTCGGTGAAGCGGCTCTCGTGGTCGCATCGCTGTGCTGGGAAGATGTTCAAACCTGACCATCTAGAGAAAGGATCGACAGAAGAAGCGAAGGAGTTCAGCTCTTTCACTGCCACTGTCACTGTATCCAAACCTTTTTGCTTGAACGCAAATTGCCCGTTACCAAATGTAACCAAAAATGGGCTTATCATGTTAGGCGAGTTGTGTCCGTGTGTGTGGTACACCCGTTGAACGCTTGAAGCTAAGCAAAGTTTGCAAGAGGCTGGCGCCAGCAGCACCATTCATGGGCAATCATTGGAATGTGTGCGGTTGTGCGCAATTTAAGGCCACTTGCATGAGTTGCTTAGAATTCTTCCACGAAGCAAGTACCACCATTTGACACAGTACCTCGTCTATCTGAAAGCTCTCCTTGTCCATCTGATTGGTGCCTAGTCTGCGCTTCCTGCTTCCTAACGGAGGCTTGGATGCAGGGTGTCAGTTGTGTGAGTGGCTAAACCCCGCTCCACAGCTGCTGCTAGGCTTAAATATCAGTGCCAGTGCGCTGAGCGCCGAAGCCTCAGATGCAAGGTCGAGTAG